>CATNEM010000084.1:742500-861960 GCA_950096795.1 Macrostomum cliftonense
TGCTGTTCTACGAACTGATGGAGTCTTGCTGTCGTAAGCTGCAGAAAATTTGACACAATTAGAAATAAAGATTTACTCAATTATAATGTACTTAGCTAGTCTATGGGCTGCATGAGACGGTGGGCCGCGGGTCGCACCATTTTATATTAGCAACAGGATTTACTCTCGCTGTACTAAATGCATAGCGGCTTTGAATATTCGCACAATTACCCGCGCACAGTCAAGTCAGGTTACAGCCAGGCTGTAATGCTGTAATTACTGAATTCCAGTGGCGATGACCGTGTTCAAGGTGCTGGTGGTTGGCCGGCCGGTGCCAGCTAGGCTCAAGCGCTTGATACCAGGTCTGAGTGACCGATAATCCCCCCTTTTATTCGGCCGCATGAGCAGAACTGGCTTGCAGAGTTGCCCCCTTACCCCATGTAGCTGATATTGGAGGGCAGAGGTTGCACTGTCACAAATTCATCAGCCTACTAATGCTGATCAGATTGTGCTATTTACTAAAAACAACACACAGGATTTTGCATGCAGAAATGGCATTGCCTGCTTACATTTTCTATTCATAAATGTTTCATCCAATCCTGCAGAGATTCAGTTCACATTTGTCATCATTAATGAGAGCGGCGGTGAGTTCTGTCAGATTGGCCGGCTATAGATAAAATGTTGTCGCTAGTATTGAATTCTTACAAAATATTATATTTATGTTGTGTTGTTGCCATCTGTGTTCCTCTCTTAGTGCTGATGGATTTTTAATTTAGGCTTAAATATCTTTAGGCCAAATGTAAAAGCCCACAGTGCCCAAATCTAATCTTGATGCGGGATTAAGTGTCTTTCTCAAGGGCATATTGTAAATGGTTTTGGGAATAGAACCCAGGACGTTCTGGTCATTAGTCAGATACCCTAGCTTCAGCACCTCATTGGTATTTTTGTCTCCTAAAACTATCTAGCAGCCTTTGGCATTCGGCCATTCCTAAATTCGTTTCATTAAGATTTAATTTTCATTTGTATAATAGTGCACGCAGATTTGTACTTTTGTTGCTTGCCAATCTACCCGGCGCCTTGTTGTTCGCCAGTCTGTAAAACTGACTTCTGTTGCTGTAGCTTCTGTGCCTACTAAAACGCATCGGTTTTGAAAGACCTTCCCATGACCCGGTGACATTCCGTGTTTCAAATGCCACCCCACCTGCCGCACTCACCGCAGCCAAAGGCCGCACCAACGTGGAGCTGCGCGAGCGTTTCATCTTGGCCGACCACGTCAGCCAGAACATGACCGCCTTCTCCACCAAGCGCTTGCCGTCCAGACAGCAGCCCAAACAGCAACAGCAGCAGCAGCAGCAGGCGCAGCTGGCGTCTCCAGCGCCTCAGGCAGCAGCCGCTGCAGCAAGCACTGCGGCGGCCTCCTCCTACCGCCCGCTGACCGTGGCTCCCGGCTCCCTGCTTCCCACGCCGAGCTCGTCAGCCGCTGCCGCCGGTGGCCGGTCCGTCGGCTTGCGGCCGCCCAGCCGGGCCGAGTCGGAGCTGTCGGAAGGCGCCGGCAGTGTCTTCAGCGAGCTGGGCTCGGCGGCCACCAGCGCCACGGGCACCCGGTCGAGGCACAGCTCCATGGGCAGCGGGCTCGGCGGCGGCAGCCGGATTCCCAGGCCGATGTTCTTCCAAAAATAATCTGAGCAACCAACTGTGACTTATCCTACTGTGAGTAGGATAGTCAGAGTATTTCCTGGCCAGCCTGTGTGTAAACTGTGATATATTGGAGAGAGTCTACTTAAAAAAAATTATATTCCACAAATCAGAAATTTCCGTTTCAAAACATTTCGACCTGATTAGCGAACAAAAAACTGTGTTATTGTCTAATTAATATGTGGTACACATGAATGCATTCAAAATCATCGTATCAAAATCAGCAGTCTTCTTTATTTGCTCTTTTTATTTACAGTTCGCTTTGTTTATTATTTGATATTGTTTAATATTTTGAGCCGCTCTAGATATGTCAATCATTGACTTACTGATATTGTTCTGAATAATACGTTTTTCTAGCATGTAGCTTCAATTGCGCCACGCGTTTTAATAAACTGAAAGAGTTGAGAATTTTTCTAGGGCAAAATTTGGTTTTTATTTCCATATTATACTCGTATTAGCATTCTTTGGTCGTTTATGCAAAGAGTTTTTGCTGTCTGCTGCTCTCAAAAGATTTATCTGGCAAAAAAATTTTTGTATGATAATTTCGATTGGTTTAGGTTAGAATTTAGATGTATAGCTGGTGTACCCTTGGACGTACATTGCTAAGTAAATCTAGGCAGACACTCAATCAATGTACATTTGTTATGTACATCTACGTAGGCACTCAATCAATGTACATTTGTTATGTACATCTAGGCAGGCACTCAATCAATGTACATTAGTTAGTTAGCCAATCATGTGGGCGTAGTCGGACAGCATTGCCTTTGCCTTCAGCCTCATTTTTCGCTTTATTATTTTCGAAACTTTCGAAGAGCTGCTGATGCGGCCTACATTTACGCAGCAACAATCATTTTTAACGGTTCTTTTGCACATCTATTCATGATGCACCCGTGAATTCTCAACTGTCCTGTTATTGTCTTAGTTAATCGAGTTCTTTCCTAATTAATTTTGCTTGTCTTTGTTGTGCGCCTGCTTGTCTTTGTCTGTGAATTAGGCTTTCGTTGGCTCCGTTTTGAGAGACTGTGTTAATCAATGTGTTTTTTTTTATTTTACTGGACGCATGCCGCCGCTGAACTTTTTGTTATTCTGTTTTTGTTTGCTTTGCTTACTGTAATTTTCTTGCTTGTTTGCCCAAGACTGTTCTAGAAGCCTGACCGAGTTCAGGCGCTTGTTTGCTTTTCAAGGTGGCACTGCATGACAGATATTAGTAACTTGTGCGCTGTCAGCGCTCACCGGAAAATGTAGACAAATATTGTTTTTGTTTCATATGCATAAGTAAATCCATCATAAGCATTGCTACTGTTACTATTATGCAGCTTCCGTTGCAGCGGATTCCATAGACTTTTTGTCTCGCCTAATTATTTTAGAAAATTAATACAGAAGTCTAGCTAAACTATTGAAAATCAAGGACTGTGAGATTGCTGATTAGAGAGCTGAAAGGTAGGAGAGCAATGACAGAGGTTGTGGATCAGAGACTGGGAGACTGGGGATCAGAGACTGGGAGACTGGGGATCAGAGACTGGGAGACTGGGGATCAGAGACTGGGAGACTGGGGATCAGAGACTGGGAGACTGGGGATCAGAGACTGGGAGACTAGGGATCAGAGACTGGGAGACTGGGGATCAAAAACTGGGAGACTAGGGATCAGAGACTGGGAGACTGGGGATCAGAGACTGGGAGACTAGGGATCAGAGACTGGGAGACTGGGGATCAGAGACTGGGAGACTAGGGATCAGAGACTGGGAGACTGGGGATCAAAAACTGGGAGACTTGGGATCAGAGACTGGGAGACTGGGGATCAGAGACTTGGAGACTGGGGATCAGAGACTGGGAGACTAGGAATCAGAGACTAGGAGACTGGGGATCAGAGACTGGGAGACTTGGGATCAGAGACTGGCAGACTGGGGATCAGAGACTGGGAGACTGGGGATCAGAGACTTGGAGACTGGGGATCAAAAACTGGGAGACTTGGGATCAGAGACTGGGAGACTGGGGATCAGAGACTTGGAGACTGGGGATCAGAGACTGGGAGACTAGGAATCAGAGACTAGGAGACTGGGGATCAGAGACTGGGAGACTAGGAATCAGAGACTGGCAGACTGAGGATCAGAGACTGGGAGAATGGGAGACTGGGGATCAGAGACTAGGAGACTGGGGATCAAAGACTAGGAGACTGGGGATCACAGACTGGGAGACTAGGGATCAGAGACTGAGAGTTAGAGTGTAAGTTTGGGGATTCCTAAATGGATGTCGAAAATTAAGGATAAAGGTGGGTTTGACTCTGAGGATCAAAGCAAACTTTTTTGAGATTAAGCAAGAATACTTGGACTATCATAAGTTCGTATTCGATGAGGCATTAGAGACACGGGTATTTCAGATCTTGGGCTTCCACATTAGGAATAAAATAGAGTTAGAAGCTAAGAGAACGCGCTGCGCTCGCATTCATTCAGTAGTTGAAGCGTTGAAGGCCAGCAGTGCCAGCAGCCGCAGAGTGCCTAGTCGAACTCCAGAACGCTGCAAGCCTAGCTCTGAAACCGTTTGCAGCAGTCGCAGCCCGCTGCCATCACAGCCGCGGCCAGGCCGGTGCTGCTGCTGTCCGCCTGCTGCCAGGCTGGCCGCTGCGATCCCGCCGCCTCGCTCTACCCGGGCCTCGTCGGCGGACTGTTGGGCCAGGCGGCTCAGCCGTCTCCGACGCCGCTAGCGGCGCCCAGCTGCGACGTCGGCCTGCCGGCTGGCGAGTGCGCCGCCTACAGCTGGCGTCTGAGCAACAAGTACTACGAGGCCGAGATCGAAATAGTCCAGGTGCCCGAGCCGCTGCTCGGCAGTCAGCAGCTGGCCGACGCGGTCGAAGCCGTCGGCTTGTACTACTGCCCGGGCCAGCGGCGCTGCTTCGATGTTGCCAAGTCGTGGCTGGCCTACCTGGAGCACCTGGAGCCTGAGGTGCGCTTTCTAGTCACCTCTGACCGGCCTGGAGACCGGCTTGACAACGGCCATGCCGACCGAGTGACCCGGGACGAAGCGGTTGGCTGGTGCGTCACCAACGGATTCGAGCTGATAGAACTCGCCGACGAAGCTGCCCAAGCGAACGGTGCCGAGGCCAATGACGCCGAGGATAGCGACGGCGACGACGAGGAGGATCGGTGCGGCCTGGAGCGGATGCGCCAGGCGCTGCACTCGCACCCGTGGCCCAACCTGGTCATGCGGGCTGGCAACGAGCGCCAGGAGTCCGAGGCGATGCGCCGAATTCGCGAGCAGCTGCTGGCTGAGCAGGGCCAGACCCAGGCCTCCGGGCCGAAGGAGGCGGACGACGCCGCTGAGGATGTTGTCGAGCCCGAAGCTGCAGCCGCCGCAGTGGCCTCCGCCATCACGGATTCGGCCGTGGCTTCGGCCTCCGTCCCGGTTGACGAGGCTCTGCTAGACAGAGTCTACGACGATGATGAAGACGGGCGTCGGCTGGAGTCGCTGTTCGCCAGGGTGATGCGCGCCAAAGCGCAGGCCGATCAGCTGCCCGTGCACAGCGCCGAGAGACGCGAGCTGGCCGCCAATGTGATTGCCGGACTTTGGCGCGAGCTGGGCATGCCGGAGGGCGAGCTGGACGGTCTGGAAGACGACTCGGATGAGGAAGATTAGGATCGAAGGCTGTTTTAATGTAGCTCCACTTTGTGATTAGAGTGTACCCTAAAGTTACATATGACACGTACAACCGGAAAATTTTCTTTGAATTTCAGCGTTCATATGATTTGGCAGCTGCCTGTAAGCTAGAGAAATGGAAAAAATCGGTTAAAAGATTGGGCAGGCGTGTTTTAAATTATTCGATAAGAAACAAATAAACTGCTAGCAAAACTTATAATAAGGTAAGGAAACTTAGTACATGTGTGTCCAGTAGGCGGTTTGGATAAGCTGTCAAGCTTGTGCAAATTGCTGATTTAAGAAACTAGTAGCAGACGCGTTCTAAGCTTTGCATTAGGGATTAAAGAAACTAGCAGACGTGTGTACATTGGGGTTAGAGAAACTAGCAGACGTGTGTACATTGAGGTTAGAGAAACTAGCACACGTGTGTACATTGGGGTTAGAGAAACTAGCAGACGTGTGTACATTGAGGTTAGAGAAACTAGCACACGTGTGTACATTGGGGTTAGAGAAACTAGCAGACGTGTGTACATTGGGGTTAGAGAAACTAGCAGACGTGTGTACATTTGGGTTAGAGTAACTAGCAGACGCAGTACATTGGGGTTAGAGAATCTAGCAAGCGTTTGTACCCTGCCGAACGAACATGGACCAGCGTACTTTTACATAGACTAGCAAAATGCCTAGCTCTAAAGTTTACATAGTTTAGCAATTCAAGCAGTTTGAATATTTCAACTTACTTCAACTGGACGAAACTTTGTACAAAGTCAGCGGCGGAACTAGTCCCATCAATTCAAGAAGTTGCCTGACAAATATGATTCCAACATGAAGCACAGTTGTGTAGTTGTTAAAAGTTAAGCTCTGCATATGCATAATTGAAAATCATGTTAGTTTTGTAAATAAATTATGCATAAAATATGCTTTTGTACTGTTTCCTAGGCCGTGCTGTCTATGAATATCGGCAAAAAATGATGCTTTTGTCAATTGCTTTTCTCCAAAAATTGCCTATTATATCAATAGTCGGCTTACCAACAATTCCATTTTGACAATAAAACCAAAAGTGCAGTTCTTGTTTGTTTAACAGTGAGAAAAGCAGTTTTTGTTTTTTACTTTTACTTTAACAAAAATATAGTTCGGCTCGTAGATTCAGTCCCAATAACCGTAATTACTTAGGTTAATTTTGAAAAGAAATTGTATTGTTCATATTTATAAAATTCGCTGCAGTAGTTGATAGTAGTATGCTGTGCAACGGGCGATTATTTTCTGCCGAAGTGTCGTCTCCGACCGTTTGCCAGTTCTGTTTGAGGCGGTCACTGGCTCGAGGTCCGGCTGAAGCAGGAATTTGTGGCAGTGTGCTGAGTCATCCACTTAACAACGTGCGTATCCTGCATTCTGATCCCTGCATCCCGTCCTGATCCTCTAGCTGTCAACTGCTTCCCGTCCTGATCCTCTAGCTGTCAACTGCTTCCCGTCCTGATCCTCTAGCTGTCAACTGCTTCCCGTCCTGATCCTCCACACTGCATCCCGTCCTGATCCTCCACACTGCATCCCGTCCTGATCCTCCACACTGCATCCCGTCCTGATCCTCCACACTGCATCCCGTCCTGATCCTCCACACTACATCCCGTCCTGATCCTCCACACTACATCCCGTCCTGATCCTCCACACTACATCCCGTCCTGATCCTCCACACTACATCCCGTCCTGATCCTCCACGCTGCATCCCGTCCTGATCCTCCACACTACATCCCGTCCTGATCCTCCACACTACATCTCGTCCTGATCCTCCACACTGCATCCCATCCTGGTTCAGCTCCTCTCCTGACCCTTCACTTGGCACCAGCTGAAAACTCCAACACTCACAAAGACCCAGCCGCCCCGTTCGGTCAGCCAGTCAACCAGCGCCGGGCACTCAGCCGCGCACTCGGCCAGGCACTCAGCCAAGCACTCGGCCAGGCGCTCGACGGCTTGCTCGGTGGAGCGGCCTCCCAGAAGTCTCAGGCGCATTCGCGCGCTCGCGTAGTCCGCAGCAAAGGCGCCCGCCATGCAGAACAGGGCCACCGGCCTGCCCCAGACCCAGTCGCCTGGCTGCGTGTCCAGCAGGCAGCGGGCAAACTTGCGATAGGCCCGGCGAATAGTTGCTATGGCAACGGCATCAGTTACGCCGCTAGTGGGCAGTAGAGCAAGGCCCAGCTGATGAGTCAGCGGCTTGGCGAACACAGTCGGGTGCAGGGCTTCCAGTCTCTGGCAAAGTCGGCGCAGGCGCTGACCGGCCTGGGAGCCGGCGGTCGGAGGCAGGCTGTACAGCAGGCTGGGCGTCATGCAGCCGGCGCGGTACAGCCGATGGGCGATGTACTCGCGGCACAGGCTGCGCGCCTCCTTCTGCCAGGCTGGGAAAGCGGCTACGGCGAATGCTTTGACTATCTCGGTGTGCGTGTTGTTGTTCTCGTCCTCCTCGGGCCCGTCCACGCGGATGCTGATATTGGACGGCTGCTGCATTGGCTGATGTCGGATTCTTGCGGGCAGACGATTTGTCGTCTCTGTTAATTGTGCTGTCTCCAGTTAGTTAGAAAGAATGTGTATTATATTATACTGTGATTTTACTTTCATTTAGTGAAATCATCACACGAATGCACGCCAGTCTTTGACCATTCAATTGCTGAACACGTGAAATGTACGCAAAATGCAACTCATTTGATGGCAAGTTAGAATGAAGCCTTTAAGACTTATCGAGCTATTTATAGAAGGATGTACAATGGGCCACACAAAAGGCCGAAATCTATACCCTATCGACTTTGAGAGGCTTTGAAGCTAAAGTCAATTTTTTAATTATGCAAGCCGGCTATCTTGTTAGTGAAGTTAAAAACTATTTGTTATCGATCGCGTATAATCGCTATATATCGCTGTCCAATAAAATTTAACTATGTACTTTTATGGCCATGAATTCTCGTGTAAATTCGTGTGGACTTGGCTGAAATTGGCTATTAAAGAACTTTATTAGAAATTATCCTGTGTGCAAAATATATTGGCCAGTCCTAAAGTTGAACCCACAAATTTCCCCATTTCAGCAGCAATCTGACTCGAGACTGAAACGGATTAACCGATCATAAAATTCGCCACCTGAGGGTGAACAGCAGTTAAACTATGGCGTCAGCTGATGCCGCGCCTCTTCCCTTGTCGTCAGTGTCGCTGAATCGTCGTCATCTGATATTGCGATGCCAGCCGCGCACGATGTACATCGCCTGGGCTGCGGCCATTCTAGGCGTGGCGCTTCTATCAGGGTTTGTGTACCAGCGAACCGCTCTGCAGGCCAGAATCTACGTTCAGATGAAGCGGCTCGTGCTGGGATTCGGCGTTGCCGAACAACTGGGCATTGGCGATCCGAATCGGGAGCCGGTGCTGAATCGGTTGGTTTCCATGGCAACTCCGCTTTTTTGTTGCTTGAGCTGATATAAGTTCCATCCACCGGGCGGAATGATAGGCGGGATGATTCAAGTAATTAGAAAATTACTTGCTACACTGCAGGATTCCGAAGGGATTTTTCCTTTTTCCAAGCGGGCCTATACCCATTTGAAAGCTTGGGCTTTGTATACCTATCATGCTTCTAAAAATAGCATCACTGGGTTTCCCTTGCGAGATCTGGAATAGCCATTCATCGAAGCAACAAACAAATGTATCGAGGCATTGGATTTTGGGTGGTGCATGGATTCGCAACTTTTTTAAATCAAGCAGCTCTCTTTGTAATAGTACATTACATGCCAGGTAAAATTGCGATTGGACAAATAGCTATCACGTGACAGCCTGGAACCAATAATAGCAATATACTCGTGTCTTCGCCTATAAAACCGAACGGGTGATTCTCAAGGTCGCGCACAGCGCTTAGCCTCTGACCAAAGTGAACAAATTAATTTGGAGTTAATTTTAGGCTTACTGAGCGTGCAGGCCGTGGGGTGGTGTTGAATGTACGACCATGAGGGCCAACCCCCCAAGGCGCGTAGAGTGTACACTGCCTTATAAGATTACTAAGTCAAGGGCCCGTTAGGACTAGGAAGGAGTCAAGAGTCGGTAGTCTCCTAACTAAAAAAGTGTGCGTGCTAAGAAAGTAGGAGCTCTAGGAACTCTAGGAGTGAATTGTACATAGTTTAGATGCCAGGTAGTCAGCTTTATAAGCATTTTTGTAGCACGCTCATTCCTACTCTCCTTAAAATATGCCGCAGCATTCCCGGCCTCCTTGGCGCCAGTTCTAAGCTGTTCTAAGTCCTAGCTGTGTACACTCTTATCGAACGCAATTAAAAATCGCTCTTGAGCTAGGACACTCTTGACTCCCAACTCTTGAATCTTGACTCACTAGCTTTATAGCACGGGCCCAAGGGCAGATGTACACCTACCTATGTGTAAGCCGTGTGCTTGCGTTCAGTGACGCTGTGCTATCAGGAGTTAGCGAGATGGACAAACCTGCCTAGTCGCTGGTTCCCGGAGGGAGCAGTTACTTTGCAAACCTAGAAATAGGATTTATGAAGGCGTCCTTAAAACTTGCAATTTTCTGTCCGTAAAAATGCATACATCTTTAGCTTTGAAAGTAAAACCGAAAATTTTCAAATAGTACACTTGCACTTTAACGCCTGACCCGCTCAGCAAAGGCCTCGACGTGCCGTCGGACGAACTGGCCGGCCGCAAGCCGGTCAGCATGCCGATGGGCCCGGACGCCGTAATCGGCTACATCGGCGAGTCGTTCTTCCGCCTGTTCCGCTCAGTTGACTCGGACAGCGACGACTAACTGGAGCCTCGCGAGTTTGGACGCCTGATGCAGCGGCTCGGGCGTGTCAAGGTGCTTCAGCGGTTGCTCTGCACTGTGCTGTTGTTAGCCCCTTTGCATTCGTCACAATCGACGAATTTATTGAAGAAATCAGATTTTTACCTCACTGTATGTTCCAGGATTTCAACCCGCCCCTGGCCAGCAACCAGCTTGCTATTGAGGACGGCAAGGTGAATGAGCGCACGGTTCGGCTGCATTGCGAGTTCGACCCGCTGCATCTTGACACCATCACCAAGGATTTATCTCCGGTTTGTGCCGCTGATTATTGGAAATTTTTGTCCCGACTTTATTCTGTCTTTGGCAGATTTTTAATTCAATCAGACACCCCACTAAAACAGATCTGACAGCCCGCCACCCCTCAGCAGCTGGTATCTAACAGTCCGCCACTCCTTAGCAACTGGGATCTGACAGCCCACCACCCCTTAGCAACAAAGAGATCTGACAGCCCGCCACCCCTTAGCAACAAAGAGATCAGACAGCCCACCACCCCTTAGCAACTGGGATCTGACAGCCCACCACCCCTTAGCAACAAAGAGATCTGACAGCCCGCCACCCCTTAGCAACTGGGATCTGACAGCCCACCACCCCTTAGCAACAAAGAGATCTGACAGCCCGCCACCCCTTAGCAACTGGGATCTGACAGCCCACCACCCCTTAGCAACAAAGAGATCTGACAGCCCGCCACCCCTTAGCAACAAAGAGATCTGACAGCCCGCCACCCCTTAGCAACAAAGAGATCAGACAGCCCACCACCCCTTAGCAACAAAGAGATCTGACAGCCCGCCACCCCTTAGTAACAAAGAGATCTGACAGCCCGCCACCCCTTAGCAACTGGGATCTGACAGCCCGCCACCCCTTAGCAACAGAGATCTGACAGCCCGCCACCCCTCAGCAACTGGGATCTGACAGCCCACCCCTGTCCGCCCCCAACCCAGGAGCGCGGCACCAACCTGCACTACCTGAGCGCCCTGCTGAACTGGACCCGGCCGCACCGCTGCCCGCTGGACCTGCCGGAGTCGCTGCTCATCGAAGGCCTCCGCCCGCCAGCCAACCAGCCGGCCGGCCGGCCCTATTACATTACACGCCGACCGCTGGACGCCAGCCAGTCTGGCGTCGGCATTCGCGACGAATTCGACTACGAGACGGCGCACTCGCTGAACCGCTACCTGCCGCCCGGCTACGCCAACTCCCCCGGCGCCCGCGCCATCCGCGCCCTCCTATCCGCCTTCCATCCTGGCGCCTTCGCTTCGACCCGCCACCCGCCGCACAGCAGCGTCGCCCTGCTGCGCTCGCTCGGGCCGGACTTTGCCGACGTGGCCTTCCGGGTGCACGCCGAGTTCCAGCTGGCCCGTCCGCCCGCCTACCCGTTCTGGTTCACCCCCAGCTACTGGTTCGGCCACGCCGTCTTCACCAGCGACTTCTCCCGGCTGCTGCTGCTGGACATGGATCTGCCGGCCGATAAGAAGCTCAACGTGGACATGGAATGGGCCCAGGCCGGCATGTCCGGCGGCCCCGACGAGCTCCTGGTTGAAGTGGACATCGGCTACTCAAGCAGCATGCGCCTCTGCACGGAGAACGCGTGCGGCCTGCGGCCTCCAACTCCTGGTGGGTCGGCGCTTCAGAAGAAGAGAATCAGAGGGGGAGAAAGAAGGCGGGAAAGAGAATCAGAGGGGGGGAAAGAAGGCGGGAAAGAGAAACAGAGGGGGAGAAAGAAGGCGGGAAAGAGAAACAGAGGGGGAGAAAGAAGGCGGGAAAGAGAATCAGAGCGGGAGAAAGAAGGCGGGAAAGAGAAACAGAGGGGAGAAAGAAGGCGGGAAAGAGAAACAGAGGGGGAGAAAGAAGGCGGGAAAGAGAAACAGAGGGGGAGAAAGAAGGCGGGAAAGAGAATCAGAGGGGGGGAAAGAAGGCGGGAAAGAGAATCAGAGGGGGGAAAGAAGGCGGGAAAGAGAAACAGAGGGGGAGAAAGAAGGCGGGAAAGAGAAACAGAGGGGGAGAAAGAAGGCGGGAAAGAGAATCAGAGGGGGAGAAAGAAGGCGGGAAAGAGAATCAGAGGGGAGAAAGAAGGCGGGAAAGAGAAACAGAGGGGGAGAAAGAAGGCGGGAAAGAGAAACAGAGGGGGAGAAAGAAGGCGGGAAAGAGAATCAGAGCGGGAGAAAGAAGGCGGGAAAGAGAAACAGAGGGGAGAAAGAAGGCGGGAGAGAGAATCAGAGGGGGAGAAAGAAGGCGGGAGAGAAACAGAGGGGGAGAAAGAAGGCGGGAGAGAGAAACAGAGGGGGAGAAAGAAGGCGGGAAAGAGAAACAGAGGGGGAGAAAGAAGGCGGGAAAGAGAATCAGAGCGGGAGAAAGAAGGCGGGAAAGAGAAACAGAGGGGAGAAAGAAGGCGGGAAAGAGAAACAGAGGGGGAGAAAGAAGGCGGGAAAGAGAAACAGAGGGGGAGAAAGAAGGCGGGAAAGAGAATCAGAGCGGGAGAAAGAAGGCGGGAAAGAGAAACAGAGGGGAGAAAGAAGGCGGGAGAGAGAATCAGAGGGGGAGAAAGAAGGCGGGAGAGAAACAGAGGGGGAGAAAGAAGGCGGGAGAGAGAAACAGAGGGGGGAGAAAGAAGGCGGGAGAGAGAAACAGAGGGGGAGAAAGAAGGCGGGAGAGAGAAACAGAGGGGGGAGAAAGAAGGCGGGAGAGAGAAACAGAGGGGGAGAAAGAAGGCGGGAAAGAGAATCAGAGGGGGAGAAAGAAGGCGGGAGAGAGAAACAGAGGGGGAGAAAGAAGGCGGGAGAGAGAAACAGAGGGGGAGAAAGAAGGCGGGAGAGAGAAACAAAGGAGAGAAGGATGGCGGAAGGAGATAAATAAAGGGAGAGATTAAAGTCGGGGAAGGAAAGACAAAGTAAAAAAGTCAAAGTAGAGGAGGCAGGAGAGCATTAGGGACAGAGACCAGAAGTGAATAAGCCGGTATTCAATTGCTAACCCCGACTTAAACGACCGCCCAGGTCGCTACGAGCATCAGCTGGCCGCGGTGGCCGATCCGTCGGCCCTGCAGCACCAGCCAATGAGCTTCGACCGGGCGTTCAGCCTGCTCGAGGTGGAGCTCTACCCGTTCAAGCGGGTGCCCTACCTGCCCTTCCCGGAGGCGTTTCGCCAGGCGAATGCCTCCAAATCTGCGATGGGCGACGGCGAAGGCACGAAGGGAGGCCGCCTGGTGCACTCCGTGGTGCTCTGGGGCTCCCTTGACGATCAGAGCTGCTGAGGTTCGGGCCGGGTTCTCCGCAAGACCGCGTTGGAGAATCCGGCCGTCCAGTCGCTGCTGGAGCGTCGGTTTGTGAGCACCTGGGTGCTCATCATCGACCTGCAGAAGTGGCAGCAGGAGAAGGAGAAAGATCCCTGGCTGGCTGACATCTCGGCCAGGACTTTGGAAGCCTACAGCTTCCCGGTGACCAGCCTCATCAGTGACAGCAATGGCACTGTGGTGCACAGCCTTTACGCTAACGTGATGCTGGATGCGGCTGATAAGAAGATTAGCGGCAACTTTTCGTGAGTTGTGCATTAGGATTTGGTTAAGGAAATGTCGGCACCAGGTGGAAGCGGCCAACTGAAGGGTCAGGAAGGGTTGAAAGCCGCCTACTGAAGGGTCAGGAAGGGTCAAAAGCCGCCTACTGAAGGGTCAGGAAGGGCTGAAAGCCGCCTACTGAAGGGTCAATGTAGAATTGAATAGTTGCCTATACAAAATTTCCTAATTTCAGTGTGGAGGAGGCCCACGGCGAGGCCTACTTGAAGTTCCTTGAGGAAGGCTTGGCCAAAGCAGGTCAGCAGTAGCAAGGCCAACAGCTGAATAATTGCTGTGTGGACAATTTTTATTCCAAAGCTTTTTTAAATCGTTGTTTTTGACAGTTCAAAGTAAAGCTATTTTAGAACGCATAAATCTCTTTTATTCCGATAACCTGATGTGTATATTTTTACAGCTCTTGGCTTCTGTCCATTTAACTCTTGTATTGCTTTTGTCTTAAGCGGAATCGCCTTAACCAGGCTTATAAATACGCTCGTTAGACAACCCAAACTTGAGGGTCAACTTTCTTTCCTTTAAACCATCTGCCAGATCGATTGAAAGTACATTCTCCCTCTCCCCCGACTAGCCTCGACCGACACAGTCCAATGTACATTGTTTTTCGTCCCCCTTCAGCCTCAACTCAACCAAAACATTCCAATGTCTATTCCTTATCTTCAAACAAAAAGCCTATTCGTACTGCCATCAAATGGACCAAGTAAATCTTTTGTAGATTTCATTCTTTTGTCAAGTGAATGATGAGATGTACACTAAATGTACACTAAATCAATGTACACTAAATGTAAATAGTGTGAATTGGCTTCATTTGATTGCACTGTGAATTGGCTATTACCCCTTGAAGATATTAACTAAGCCACTACAATCCCTAAATTAACAAGAAATGTAAACTTACAGCCTTACTTTTGGTTTTTATCTTTTATCCATACGTCCTGTGAATTTATTTTAAAATGCAAGTGACTTAATTTTTTATTTCTTTTATCATTCGAAGTTTGCGAAATCTCACTCAAGTGTGCCTTAATTCGCGGCTCAGTTACAGTCTGTCCAGTGCGGTTAATTCTCTATGAATATGAATTAAATATAACCTAGCCTACCCAGCTACCTAGCCTGAGGCTGAACTTGTTCAGATCTGCGGTCTGTCTGTTCAAAATCGGCCGACAGACTGGGTGCTGGACTGCATGAATTGTTCTGTCAAGTTGGCGTTGCAGCAGCTCGCAGCTGACTCGGACCAATGACTCCTGGCGGTTTAAAACTGCTTATCCAGCAGTCGCCGCCAGGAAGATGCTGTGACCGGCACTCGATGGGTGCCTGAATCACACCCGATGTCACCTGTTGGGCTGTGCCAACCAGCTTAACTATTGACTGTCATCCGTAATCACTCGAGTCTTTGCTACTTTTGTTTCTTTTCCAACAGCTGGCCTTGGTTTGCTGCAATGGCTTCATGGCTATTAACAAACAGCTTCGCAAAAAAAATTATTTGCGTAGCTGGCACAGTCTTCGTTTTTCTGGGTATACGGGTTTCGGGTGCAATGCGATGCAAATTCTATTTAAATAGTCAGTCAGTCATGCATGCTACTACATTTATTTTTTGGGAGAGGCTCAGCGTGCTCTGCTACTCTGACGATCTCGCCCTGCTGCCCTCGACCATCGAGGAAGCCCAACGGCAGCTGGACAGGCTGGTTGCCGTTGCTGCGAGTGTCAGCCTGGTGGTCAACGCGCAGAAGACCGTCCTGATATGCGTGTCGAGCAACACCGAAGCAGCAATTGTCCAGCTTCCTACTTCCGCGCTATCAGCAGTTCCACAACCTTGGCGGTCTTGTGCCTGACGTCCGTGAAGACCTTCGGCGTCGCTGAGCTGCCTTCCGTTGCTTTTTCGATCTGACAGAGTACTGTGCTGTTGTTTTTGCGAACAGGAGTTGTAGCCTAATAGTTAGGACAAGGTCATAGGTTCGAGGCCCTACTCTAAAAGACAATTTTTGCCCTTGAGCAAATCACTTAATCCCGCATTGCTTCAGTCCACCCAGTTGAGATCGGGTACCAGTTTGAGCTGGGTAAATTTAGGGTGGGTTTTGCAGCCCCCTCGAGCCCGTCAGGACTGAGCAGCGGTGGCTGTGCCATGGGGTGTACAACTTCTTGAGGAAAGATCAATGGTTTAATTTTTTGCGAACAGCATGAGTTGACAATCAAGAATTTGAAAGCAACTTGCTTTTTTAAAATTTGAGAAAAAATTAAAAATAATAAAAATAATAATTTACGATTGGACAATAAAGCTAATAGGAATTTGAAAGACATTTTTGTCCAAGCGTGTCTGGTTGCTAAAGAAACTTTCGAAGACTCGAGTATAGCAGAGCAGAGAAAAAGTATCGAATAAAGAAGTTTCGAATTCCTCCGCTCCCTAGAGCCAGAATTCTTGAAGTCGCTATTTAGCGGCATGAATTCGCAAATACAGAGAAAGAATTTCTTTTTTCAATTCGAATGTTTTTGAATCGCGTTTGCGCAGCAATGCCGAGCCGTTCTGCAATGCTTCTAGTCATCGTCTGTCTGTCTGTCGCCGCCCAAATTATCGCCGGTCAGATAGTTGTCGGTACGGGCGACGCCAATGTGGATTTCGATGTCCAATTCGTCAGCGAGCGAGGCATGCTCAACTACAACAACTCCACCCAGAAGTTCGAGCTGACACTGCAGGTGAAGATCGTCAAGGCTGGCCAGCAGAGCGTCGGAGCTCAGAAGGGAATCTTCACCCGCCTGGCCCTGCGGGGAGGCGCGAGCGGCAACCCCGTCTTCACTAATGTGGCCGCCGACGGCACCGAAGGCCAGCTGATCTTCCTGTGCAGCAGCCTGCGCTGGTGCCTGCACATCCAGAACCAATTCGACAGCATCCTGTACGCCATCGCGTACTCGTCGGCGTCGGCCGAACTTCCGCCCTCGCCGCTCGGCCACAAAGATTACGTGTTCCAGCGTCACGTGGACAACTCCGTCTCGTTCGCTCGAAGCTGGGACGATTACGTCCGGGGATTCGGCGATGTCAATGGCAACTACTGGATGGGTGAGACGCTGAGGGCTGAGGGTCCATCGGACTGAGAATTCTTCAATTTCTCATTCGGGAGAGAAACTTTGGACTGACCGCCACCTTACCCGCAGGCCTGGAGCACTTGTCCTCCAATACCATAGGCCGCCGCTGCATCTTAATTGTGGAGGTAACACACTTCAGCGGCGTGGTTAAGATGTCGACCTACAGCGACTTTCGGGTGCTCGGGGCCAGCGAAAACTACAGGCTGCGTGTCGGGGACAGGCTAGCAGGCTCCGAGATCGACTTCGACTTGAGCTATCACAACAATATGCAGTTCAGCACTATGGACAGGGATCATGACTCGGACGGCGTATATTCCTGCTCCAGAGTACAAGGAGGGAACTCGGGCTGGTGGTTCAATTCTTGTCACACTCTGAATCCTAATTCCCTGATTGTCTCGGAAGCCCAGCTGGCCAGTGTTGGATGCTATTTGTATTGCTCATATCGCGCATCAACTTTTCCACCTGACACTTGCGTAAAGGCAACTAAACTGTCGTTCAGATGCAGCGACTAATTAAGCAAAGGAATAAACTGACAAAAATGTGAAGGAGACGCCAATACATGGCTAGCAATCCTAAATAGGCAACAATCGGAAACCTTTAATTTGCCTTTTTTCTTTCGAACTTAATAATGAGAAAACCTTTATCGAAAAGCTTTTGATCGAAAGTAAATGCTGAAAACTCCTCTAGTCAATGATAGGGACTGATAAAAGCACCCGGTGCTGCTGTTTATCAATATCTGAAAGAATTCAATCGTTTCATTAACTCTACGAGCGTATAACAATTTTTTAAATAATAGTCTGAAACCACATGCATGACCATGACCAGTCCCCAGACATGCAGCAGAGGAGAGCGACGAGGAACTAAGGATGACCGCACCGCACCTTTCCTATCCTTGATTGTTTGATTCAAGTCCATTTGCAAGTCTTGATGTCCTTGGCTTGCGTACAAGTCAGATTTTGTCATTATTTAGCAATAATTATCTACCAGTGACTGCAGATAAATAGATTCCTAGAAAATGCTTGATGAGTTCATTTAGATGCGAATCTAGTGAGAATTTCTCATATTACCTGTCATAAGATATCGGTGTCTGAGGCCCAGTGTGGCTTATTTGTTGAAATATTAGGCAGCCGCTCACTCACAGCAGAATATTGGAAAATAGAGGCAGGAAAGGAAAAACCGCTTTGAAGCGCTGCTGGTGATGACGGGGAGTACGAGTAAACTTGAGTTCTGCTAGAGCACCTGTATCAAGCAACTTTCACTAGTTTGCGTTGAAATTCTCCTCGCTGAATATTGCCGTGTTGCAGGCCAGAGAAACAAACGCAAATGTTTGCTTCCGGCAAATTTATTTTTGCTAACTTCGATTTTTTGCGTACTTGAAAGCTTTTTCTTGGCCTGAAAGGATGAAAAACAAATTGTAGCCTGTAAACGTTAACTTAACTAAAAAAACCAGTGAATAATCTTGGACTACCATAGACGCGGCATCCGTGATGGAGCTATCTGAGCTTTATGCTGGCAGCGTATCCAATGGCTATTGTAGCGCCAAAGCTACTGAAAAAAGATAATTATTGGGCTGTGTGGCCAGTGGGCAACAAATTAAGCTGCTGCTACAGCCAGAGGTGATGATGCTTTCTGACAAAAATGGCACCAGAGCTTCCAGCAATATCGGCTCCCTAGCCCCTGCAGCTGACAAAAACCTAAGCGTCCTAGTTTGAAAATAAAGGCGTCTTTGTTTTACCCATGCAAGCAGTTTTTCAATACCTCTTGGTCGCTTTTTATTTCTATTCAGGTCTAGCTGCATTTCTTGTCAAGATGAGGGCCAGGAAGCTGCTGTTACCCCAGAAGCAGCAGAGAAACGGCAAGGCACATGGATTCAGGTATATTGCAAGATTCTCCAGGTCATATTGACAGCTGAGAGAATATTGTAAATCATCGAAACGGAACATCTAACAGCTTCAGCCTCATCGTCAATCAACCATTCTGCGTATTTTCCGTTTTGTGAGCTAAAATTAAACGATGCACTCGGCTGTGCAAAACGCTTAATTAGCCAAAAAGCATTCATAAGTCACGGTTTGGGAGCGTTTTAGATATTGTTGCTACGCGCAAGCCTTTCCGAACAGCCTCCTGCAAGGCACGGGCTGCTCCCGTTGGCTGGGGGCTTTTTGAATTTGCAACCCTCCCCTGAAGCTTCTCGGTTTCGTTGCTATTGCTCTGAGCTCTCAGGCTTTATTTCTGATGTGACAGCTCAGGCTCTGCATGCGGGCTCATCCGCGAGTCATCGCAGCCGGCATGCAGGCAGCCAACGAGTCGTCCGCTCAGTGCCATCTGGAGAAGTCCTACGGTCGCCTCGTCAGCCTCGACGCCTCCTTCTTCGCGCCGTACACCGTCCTGGGCGTGGTCGGGTCGGTGCTCAACTTTCTGCTGCTGCTGGTGTCCCGCCGGCCGCAGGCCCTGTCCAAGCGGGCGACATTCCGGCGCCTGCTGATCCTGCTGGCGGCCGCGGACCAGCTGCTGTGCCTCTGCCTGCTGTGCCAGATCGCCATCTACGCCGCCTTCCAGGTCCGCCTCAACGGCCAGGTGGCCGAGAATCCCGAGTTTGACTTCGAGCGGTTCAACTCGCCCTACGTGTTCTTCATCGGGCCGCGCGACGCCCTGCTCAGCTGGGAGTCCATCGTCATGTTCCTGCTGGCGCTGGACCGCGCCATGGCCGTCGTCCTGCCGACGTCCACCTGGTGGAACGGTCGCAGGGTTGGTCGCCTGGCGGTCGGTCAGCTCGCGTGGGTGCTGCTGCTCAGCTTGGGCCTCTCCGTGGGACAGGCCTTCGCCCCGGCCTGCTCCGCTCGGCGGGTGCTGACGACGATCGCCAAGCTGATCCTCAGCTGTGGCAGCGCCGCTCTGTTGGCCGGATCGGCCGCCTGCTACTCGCTGATCTTCGCCAGGCTGTGCGCGCACCAGAGACGCGTCGGGCAGCAGCAGGCGGACGGCGCTGTCGACAGCACTGGGAAGAAAAGATTCGACGGGCAGATGCTGAAGATCTCCATCATGCTGCTGATCCTCACGCTGACCCAGGTGGTCATGTGCCTGCCGTTCGTTGTTCACTACTACCTGGCGGACTACAGGATGAGCTTCGGCCTCTACCACACCTTCCTGCTGGGCTGCTGCATCAATCCGGCGACGCTGATCCTGTTCAAGCCGGACATTCAGCGCAGCGTGGCGCGCCTCTTCTGCCGATGCTGCCCCGGCGCGACCGAGCAGACGCTGGTGGAGAACTTCAGCGCCACCAACGAATGAGGCGGCTTCTAATGTTTGGGGAGTCTTCGGGCCACACTTAAGAAACCGATCTTACCACTTATGACGGCCCTTGTATGCACCTAAAGACTTTTTTACTGAATTCTAGGCTCCTAGTGACGCTAGTTGCACAACGTCGGGCAAAATTTTCTAATTTTTTTAGTTCCCGCTAGGCTCCGGCTGCGATGTCGATTCGGTTGCAAAATCCTGCGTTTCATGCATTGTCTCAAAATTCCCAATGGCATCAAGTAATTTTATCGTGCAGAATAAACTGAGCCAATGCTTGAAAAAAAGACAATAAAATGGCGCATACTTATTTGAATCCTGCACCTGATCATACTGTGCATTATCGACCAATGCGTTTCGCTCAGAAAACAATTCTACTCACATTTCTATCGGGGGTGAAGCTGCAGGGTGTGGCCCGCTATTCACACACATCACCCCCCAAGGTTATGTGTGCTTTGCCAAGCTAAACATGGTAACATGGTAAACTTGCGATTCAAAATTGCCTGCTTAGTGAAACTAGCTCGGTCAATAAGTCCATTCGCAGAAGGATAATTTACCATCTTCTATACCTCTCAGACAAAAAAAAGCTGAATTCACCAGAGGCGGCAGTGCTACCTTATTTTCTATAGTTAATACGGCTCTACTATTGATGCAATGCTTGTTGATTTGCTGATCATCGCACGATAGCTATAGTGCAGAATTAAGTTTCAAGTGAATACATTCTTTACATTACAGCGTCTCAGCCTATTTAGGGATTTTTCATGTCAATAGAATCGTACATATTTATGAGATTTGTGGCCAATATTCTTCTGGAATCGATTATTCCCTATATATATATATATATCTAAGCCCGACCTTTTTTAACCGTTCTCTTACGAGCGCCGCCGGCCTCACGAGCTTACGAACGTACATGTACAATCGAAATGTACGTTGCAATCGAAATCAATCGTGGCAGAGACCTTTACGAACGGCGTTGGTCAAGATGTACGGTTGTAATATTCAGTTGATCGGTGTAGAATTCTTCTTGCATTGCAGATATCGCTCACCATTCAGATAGTTGCGCAATTATGGGAACTATACTGTCGTTCAGATACAGCAACTAATTCAGAAAAGACTCTAAACTGACGAAAATGTGAAAGAGGTGCCGAAAACTGGCTAGCAATCCTAGCTAATGTAGCAAAATCTGACACACTACATAATTGGCTTTTGCAGTCAAAAGCTACTGAAGACAAATAATCAGTGCATATTTACAAGAGTTGCGGTGAACCTTAAAGCTAAATGTTAGCACTAAGGCAGAATTTATCGAGCTAATGGCAATTCATCGTAATATGTTAAAACCCTAAAAGGAAACTCTGCGGCTAATTTCTTGTGAAAAAAACCGAAAGACTTATAAGTCATGATAATTAATTGCATATCCTAATAGAAGCATTATTGTGATTAATAATAGTTCTGTTCAAAATTAAACAAAACCTCTTGACTTAGCTGCAGGGGGCATCCGGCCGGGCCGGATACAGCGACTGGGCGGTGGCTGTCCATTGCGCTAACTCCTGGCGACCACGGGCAGCTAGCGCTGCGGTGTCGTGCAGGGGGATCAGGTGGCGCCGGGTCCTGCAGCGTGATCCTCCTCCGGTAGGTCCTGGAGGTGGATGTTTGCTCGCCCGGTAGCCCGAAGGTAACGGACGAGCTGGCAGATATTCTCGGGCCTGCAAACGTCGGAGAGGTCCGGGTTTGGTCCGAGATACTTAAGCCTGTCCTGGGTAAAGACGGGGCAGTCACGAATGAAATGCGCCGCGCTTTCTGCACCAGAGAGGCAGAAGGGGCACTCCTCACTATAGATTTTACCCTGCAGGTAGCGGTGCCTTGCAAAACAGCCATGACCAGAGAGGACCATGGTGACAGCCCTGATGTCCCTGCGGTTGAGGCTAAGCAGGGACTTACGGAGGGCAGGCGAAGGGCAGGGAACGGCCTCGCGAGATTGACGACAATCGAGCGCTCTTGTCCATCTGTCCTTGTGGAGAGAGGTCACCCACTGGTTGATCCTAGCGGTGACGACAGCAGTGGGGGTGGGAGCCGCTGGCACCGGGGCCGAAAAGCGACCCGGAAGAGCCGGCCTTAGCAAGGCTGTCGGCTAGCTCGTTGCCGGGGTGCCCGGAGTGCCCGGGGATCCACCTTAGGGACACCTTGTTTGATGCACCTAAGCGGTTAAGATGCGAGATGCAGTCGAGGACTGTCCGCGAGCAGGTAGTGGTGCGACCGAGGGCGTGGATCGCTGCTTGGCTGTCCGTGTGGAAGGTGATACTCCCCCCCCCCCCAGATTTGCGAGCTCAGGAGCTCCGCGGCACAGGAGCTGATAGCAAGAACTTCGTTCTGAAAGACGGTAGAGCCCGTGCCGGTGAAATGGGAGTATGTAGCCGCGGTACTCCCTCCAGACACGATGCAATAGCCGAAACCAGAGACAGAGTTGATTTGAGAACCGTCAGTGAAGCAGTGGATATCACGGGAGTTACCGTAATTGCGCGCTTCCTGACGGGGGGATGCTGGTATGGAACCTGGGCTGCGGGCAGAGCGTCGATGGAGTGCCATCGGAAAAAACCGAGAGGCCTCCCGCAGCGTCGAGGTCGCGCAGGCTGAGGTCGCCGTGCGGTCTGAGGTTCCGTTTCCTGAAAGCGAACTGCTTCTGGATGGTCACGCCCGCGTCAAGCAGGCGGCGGGCAGTTTTGGCCGCTTCTCCTCTGATGAAGAGATCCAGAGGAGGAAGCCCCAGAAAGGAGTTCAGGCCAGCAAAGGGGGTGGAGAGCATCGCGCTCGTGATCGCCCGACAAGCGCGGCCCTGCACCTTGGTGAGGGCTTCCAAAACCCCTTTGGTCTCCAGGGCACTGTTCCAAATGAAGCCGGCAAAAGAAATGGCCGGTCTAACAATGGCAGTGTAAATCCACCAGAGGCGCCGAATGCACGGCGGAGCAGCGTAAGCGTCGCAAGGGCCTTGCGAGTTTTGCTAGTGACGTGAGGGGTCCAACTCAACTTGTGATCGAGGGTAACGCCCAGACATCTAGTTTGCTTCTCCATGGCGATAGGCTTGCCATAGAGGAGGAGGGGCTCAATCCTCCAGTTTCGCCGACTGGTGAACATGATGGCAACGGTCTTGGATTCAGAGAATTTCAAACCGCAACTACCAGCCCACATTTCAGCGCGGCGGACAACCTCTGAACAAAACCTCTGATACTTCCGAAAACCTTTGATGAGAATGCCCTCCATGAGAATGACCCAGCACCAAGGACACCTGAAGTCCTTACTTAAGGTGTCCTTGCCCAGTACATAGCATCACAATAGTCTTTGCTCTTAAAGACCAGTGGCGTAACTACATGTGCATGTACAGTAGGCGCTGCAAATTTCCTCAGCCTCACCTTGGGCGGTTCCTTTGGTGCATCTGCAAGCAGTACCCACTGTGAATAGACAGTGAGATAATTCGTTATCTTTGAGCTACAGACTCAACACACAGTTTGTTCGTTCCAGGTTTCGTTTGTGCCCATCTGGTTTTTCGTTGCTAAGTTAAAAAATGCACTCAAAATATCAATAATTTACCGAACGGAAATGTACCTATGCCAAATTTTCTGCCCTTTTTTAGTTTATGCCTTTTTAAGCCCAATGTGACAAGATAGGCCTAGGGTGCCACATTGTCTTACAATATGAAAACCAACCAAATTTATTTTAATTTATTAAGTTAATTAAATTATTACATCTAACTAGCTATTTAACTAAAAGGCAGTGTTTCTTCATTGTAAAAGTAAATATAAATTTCAAAGTGTAAAAATAAATTTCAAATTAATTATTTTATTTTTTTGCAAAAATTGCTTAAGTCGAAAAGGTATTTACAATATCAGCTGCAAGGCTTTTTGCTTTGCAAAACATTCATATCTTTAAACTTTTGGCCAAGATATACTTAATGCAATTGTTTTATCTGCAACCCATACCACAATTTTTTTGGTAAAATATTTAAATTGCTTACTTCATGGTCATCAAATTATATTATTCTAAGACTAAGATAGTAATATTTTATAGAAATTGTAAACTTTTATGTTTTTATCATTCTTCTCAAGTTACCTATTTTTAAAAAAGAAATAAATTAAATTTTAAGGAAATTTTAATTTCCTTGTTACAACCTTATGTAAAAGGCCTTCCTTAAAACTTAAAATTTGAATTCACGCTTATTTGTTATAAATAGTATAAATATTTTTATGCATTTTTATACGAATTTTTGTTTCAATAATATCATATAAAAATAAATGTGAACATTAAAACAAAGCTTAAAAATAGTATAAATAGATGCGATAAATAATGGTGAGAGAGACCAACCGTTCGGCTCCTGGCCTTTACCCAAGTAAAAACTTGAGTTTGAAAATCGAAAGGAAATCTTTTGGCCTTAGTCATTCATAGGGAGCTCCTGCTTTAAGCAGAGAAACCGCCTAGAAGGCGAGATAGGGAGTAAATACCTGCTAAGGCAGAGACACCGCCTAGAAGGCGAGACGAAAGGGGAGTACCTGCCAAAGGCAGAGAGACCGCCCAGAAGGCGAGAATATACCTGCTTGAGAGAGTAGAGATACCACCTCAGGGTGAGATTATACCGCTGAGAAAGCGAGATTATACCGCCACAGTGCGAGAATAGGCATAGGGAATTAGGTTTAGGGCTAGGGAATTGTTAGGTAATTAAGGCTGCGACCCTCTAATCCGGGTACCGCCCTAATTTCGGACTGGGTTTACCGCTCGGCCCAGTAAACGCTACCAGCTAGCCCAGTAGACGCTACCAGGCATGAGTAACTGAGTAATTTTCTAGGAAATAAATTACAGTTTAATAGATTAGAAAAGAGCCCTACAACACTTAATATTGTTAACTGTCAATATTTTATTCATATATGTTTAGTGGGCAATTAATAAATACCTATTATTATTAATGTATCAAAATTAAGATGCTATAAGCCCAAAAATTGCAATCAACTAGGCCTAGCCTAATATCTTGTGTATTTATATTTTACAATAAAAATAAACATGTAAGAAAGATTTATTCTTTGTTGATCTATATAGCTTTTATTTAAAAGTCATTTTTAATTGTTAAATGTTATATGCTAGGTATTTGCATTTAATTTTTATTCCTCTGTGGGCTTTCAAATAATCAATGGTTTTATTAACCTTGCAAAAAATAGTCGTTGCCCTTTATATTGGTTTTATAAAGTTCCCTATTGTAGGCAAGGTCCAAAACATGCAGACTCGTTAGCAATCAGCCAAAAAATGCACTATATCACATAGGAAAGTGTGCCAATCCCCAAAAAGGTCATTTAGTTCAGTTCAGTGATGAATCACCAAAAAGAGCATTTGGGAGTCTGGGTGACCACAGAAGTTGAAAAAATATGGTGGATATTATGGAAATTCCATGGATAGTCCATGGCTGGCGCTCCAGCCATATTATGAATATGAATTTGCACTGGACACTATTCACAAAAATGACCATTGATTGAAATAGGAACAAAGTTGCAATTTGGAACTTAATTATTGAATTTAAATTTTATTTTTGTTCATTATAAAAAATTATGATAACCATATTATACTAATAAATGAGTTAAAAGTGTAATGTAAAAATTATGGCTAAATTTAAATTCTGGGCTAAAATTTTTTGTCATTAAAAGTTTTTATTGAAATGCAACAATTCAACAATAGTCCTTAAAAATTATATGGTTTTGTCACTTCACAGTCGCTATGTAGAATGATGAATAGTATTAAAGATGCTGAAATTGTGCTATAAGAGGGATGCTTTTCAAACTTACAAAGACAATAATCACCATCGAGCAAAACCTCCTCAACTCGCAGATATGGACTCGGATGAGGAAGACTTATTCGCGGAGCTGCCCAACACTGAACTCGAGGATGATAGCCACTTTGAATTGGCTAACAAGGATGTTGGCGAGCACTGCGCAAGCCCTGATCAGCATCGAATCCTGCAGGAGTTTCGCATTGATTTTTCCGCTGAAGCCGCTCTGAGTGATAAACGCAACTTCCGTCTGCAGGTTATTGATGAAGCTGGCGCCAGCGCCTCCTCGCCAAACTTATTCGGTCTGGTTGTCCAGCTTGTTGAGGTCGGCGCCAAGGAGGCCACCTGCTCGCAGCGTCGCTGCTTCCAACTTGATGCGATTAATCGGCTGCCGGTATCGGCGTGCGCTCTTGTGGCTTCTTCCGCTGCTTCGTCTGTGACAACAGCTGGCGCCTGGGCAGCCATTGTTGACCTTCTGCCCGGAAATTTTGACCGATTGCTTTGCCAAAGCAGCGCCGCATCGGGCCAGTTTGCCGTTCTCTGCTGCACAGAGGCTGGCGATGTGTTTTGCCTGGCGCCAACTGGCCGCTGCTTGGAGATCGCATCGCCGGCCTCCTTCGCTGCCACTGCCGCGGCGGCCGACGTCGATCAGTTCGCTGCTGTCGGTGCGGCATTCAGCCTGGTCCGGGCTGTCTCTTGGCGTCTCGGCCGCACCGACCATCTTGCTTTGATCTTTGCCGACGGCCGCCTCCTGCTGATGACCTTGGCTGAGGACCTCGGAGCGCAGCTTCGTCTAGTGAATCGGGACAGCCTTCTTGGCGTCACCGTCAGCGCTGGCGTTCAAGTGGCCGAGGCCGTCCTGCTGCGCAAAAGTCGCTCGTCTGTGCTGGCCTGCCGGCTCACTGACTGCAGCCTGCGCCTCGTCTCCGTCGCCGCTCTCGGCGCTGTCGGTGTCGGCGTTGATCCCGGCCTGGCCGACTGCCGCAGCATCTCCGTGGAGTCGCAGGCAGACTCCGGCGTCGCCCTGCTGGTGCGGTTCGCCGACTTCAGCCGCCGGTTCGTCCCACTCAGCCAGCTGCTCGACTGGCTCTGTCAGGCTGACGCCGACGTTCCGGACGCCGATGTCGGGCTGCCCCGCCTAACCGAGCGGCTCAACTCCGGCCTCGATCGCGCGGCGGCGCTGGCCGCTGCTGACCGAACTGTCACCCGCCGGCTGGCCCAGCTGGCGCACCTGCTGCGGCTGCGCGCCTCGCCCACCGACAAGCAGGCTGGCGGTCTCTCCGTTGCCATGGAGATTCGGCACGCCGGCCGGCTCTGCTACCTTCGCGTGGCCGTGGCCGCGGCGGCGACGACGCGTCATTCGAGGCTGCCGGGGCCGGCCGCCAACTGGCGCCTCGTCCTGGAGCTCCGCTGGCCCGCCGAGTCCGCCGCTAGCGCCCAGCTCCGGCAGCGAATCGAATTTCCTTTGGCCGCTGGCGAGTTTCACCTGCCGCTTCCGGTCTCAGCGGAGCGCTTCCGGCGCCCGGCGCGCCCAGCTCTGGTTGCCCGCCTCATGCTGGGATTGGCCGCGTGGCCCGCCGGGGTGCCTTCGACTGCCGGCGCCGTCACGCTGGCTGTCAGATCGTTCCGGGTGAGCAGCTGTGGGAGACTCGGGGGGCTTCAGCTTGCCTGTCAATCACGCTTGACATCCCCCCGCAACTGCTGCAGCTGACTGACTTCGCCCTGCCAACCAAGCCGCTGGACAGGCAGCCTTGGACGCCCCTGTCTCTGCTGGCCTGTCCGCAAACCTCGCCGGCTGGCGACTCGGTTCTGGCGTGCCTGGGAAGCCACCTGCCATCCTCAGTGGGATTCGAGTTGACTCCGCAGGCGTCCTCCGAGCTGCTTGGCAATTTCGCCTGGGCCGGCTGCTCCATTCGGACAGTTCGCAGGCAGAAGCAGCCGGGGGCTGCAGCCGCTCCGGTTGTAGTTGCCGGCACCGACTGCCTGACAGCCGCCGTTGCCACCCTGGTGTCCGTCTGGGCCTCGGCTGCATCGAAGCCGCCTTCGCGGATGCTGGTCTCAGCCGATCAGCTGTCGCAGGACCGGGAGGCGCTCTCGGCGCTGCTGGCTGTGCTGCGCCAGCTGTCCTGCAGCGGCGGCCCTGCTGGCCGCCCCCTGCCCCGACTGGCTCTCGCTCAGGCGCTGCTGGACGTGGCTCAGCGCTTCCTGGCGCTGACGTCGGTGGCTCAGGCGGCTGCCCTGACTGCTGACGACGACTGTCTGTGATTTTCAACTGGTAGAACTGAGTTTCAGCCCGTCAAATTTGTTTTGTATTGAATTTCACTTTTTGTATTGATTTTTAATCAAGCGATTGGATTTTAAAGCATTTTGTATTCAATCTATTTTCTACCTTTGTTTGACGACATTTCACCCTGTTTGTTTGTGTTTGGTGCTTCTCTATTTTAAATAGCAAATTTTGCTTACTTTTTAATGGCATTTATGCCTGCAAATAAACCCGATTGCATTCTTTGCCAAGCAGAATTTTTCCGTCTGTTTAAACAATAGCATTCTAAGTTGTATCTTTTGCAGAATTTAATTATCGTGCTACTTATAGTAGTATAAGCAGCAATACCGACATTTCATTAACGCAGATATGCAAATAAGGAGGAAACTACAGTATTATTTACAGTAGATTTAGGGCTCGAACTCCGACCATTCGGGTCATAAGTTGGGCGTCCTATCCACTAGGTTACAAGTTCTCCTTAAAAGGCGCAGCAGTGCGTCAAATTCCTTCTCCAGGCGACGGAAGGCGACAACCAAGCAGTTGCTAAGTCGTTCAAGCTGTCTAACAGGTTTGTTTGGGGGTGGTGGGGTAAAATCTAACATGCGCCGCACCAGAGAATCGCCCTCACACTGAACTAGGGAATCGCCCTCACACCGCACTAGAGAATCGCCCTCACACCACACCAGAGAATCGCCCTCACACCGCACTAGAGAATCGCCCTCACACCGCGCTAGAGAATCGCCCTCACACCGCACTAGAGAATCGCCCTCACACCGCACTAGAGAATCGCCCTCACACCGCACTAGAGAATCGCCCTCACACCGCACCAGAGAATCGCCCTCACACCGCACTAGAGAATCGCCCTCACACCGCACTAGAGAATCGCCCTCACACTGAACTAAGGAATCGCCCTCACACCGCACTAGAGAATCGCCCTCACACCACACCAGATAATCGCCCTCACACCGCACTAGAGAATCGCCCTCACACCGCACTAGAGAATCGCCCTCACACCACACCAGATAATCGCCCTCACACTGCACTAGAGAATCGCCCTCACACCACACCAGAGAATCGCCCTCACACCGCACTAGAGAATCGCCCTCACACTGCACTAGAGAATCGCCCTCACACTGCACTAGAGAATCGCCCTCACACCACACCAGAGAATCGCCCTCACACCGCGCTAGGGAATCGCCCTCACACCGCACTAGAGAATCGCCCTCACACTGAACTAGGGAATCGCCCTCACACTGCACTAGAGAATCGCCCTCACACCACCAGAGAATCGCCCTCACACCGCACTAGAGAATCGCCCTCACACCGCACTAGAGAATCGCCCTCACACCGCACTAGAGAATCGCCCTCACACCGCACTAGAGAATCGCCCTCACACCGCACTAGAGAATCGCCCTCACACCGCACTAGAGAATCGCCCTCACACCGCACTAGAGAATCGCCCTCACACCGCACCAGAGAATCGCCCTCACACCGCACTAGAGAATCGCCCTCACACCGCACTAGAGAATCGCCCTCACACTGAACTAAGGAATCGCCCTCACACCGCACTAGAGAATCGCCCTCACACCACACCAGATAATCGCCCTCACACCGCACTAGAGAATCGCCCTCACAACGCACTAGAGAATCGCCCTCACACCACACCAGATAATCGCCCTCACACTGCACTAGAGAATCGCCCTCACACCACACCAGAGAATCGCCCTCACACCGCACTAGAGAATCGCCCTCACACCGCACTAGAGAATCGCCCTCACACCGCACTAGAGAATCGCCCTCACACCACACCAGAGAATCGCCCTCACACCGCACCAGAAAATCGCCCTCACACCGCACCAGAGAATCGCCCTCACACCGCACTAGGGAATTGCTCTCACACCGCACCAGAGAATCGCCCTCACACCACACCAGAGAATCGCCCTCACACCGCACTAGAGAATCGCCTTCACACCACACTAGAGAATCGCCCTCACACCGCACTAGAGAATCGCCCTCACACCACACCAGAGAATCGCCCTCACACCGCGCTAGGGAATCGCCCTCACACCGCACTAGAGAATCGCCCTCACACCGCACTAGAGAATCGCCCTCACACTGCACTAGAGAATCGCCCTCACACTGCACTAGAGAATCGCCCTCACACCACACCAGAGAATCGCCCTCACACCGCGCTAGGGAATCGCCCTCACACCGCACTAGAGAATCGCCCTCACACCGCGCTAGGGAATCGCCCTCACACCGCACTAGAGAATCGCCCTCACACTGCACTAGAGAATCGCCCTCACACCGCACTAGAGAATCGCCCTCACACCGCACCAGAGAATCGCCCTCACACCGCACCAGAAAATCGCCCTCACACCGCACCAGAGAATCGCCCTCACACCGCACTAGGGAATTGCTCTCACACCGCACCAGAGAATCGCCCTCACACCACACCAGAGAATCGCCCTCACACCGCACTAGAGAATCGCCCTCACACTGAACTAGGGAATCGCCCTCACACTGAACTAGGGAATCGCCCTCACACCGCACTAGAGAATCGCCCTCACACCACACCAGAGAATCGCCCTCACACCACGCTAGGGAATCGCCCTCACACCGCACTAGAGAATCGCCTTCACACCACACTAGAGAATCGCCCTCACACCGCGCTAGGGAATCGCCCTCACACTGAACTAGGGAATCGCCCTCACACCACACCAGAGAATCGCCCTCACACCGCGCTAGGGAATCGCCCTCACACCGCACTAGAGAATCGCCCTCACACTGAACTAGGGAATCGCCCTCACACTGCACTAGAGAATCGCCCTCACACCACACCAGAGAATCGCCCTCACACCGCACTAGAGAATCGCCCTCACACCGCACTAGAGAATCGCCCTCACACCGCACTAGAGAATCGCCCTCACACCGCACTAGAGAATCGCCCTCACACCGCACTAGAGAATCGCCCTCACACCGCACTAGAGAATCGCCCTCACACCGCACTAGAGAATCGCCCTCACACTGAACTAGGGAATCGCCCTCACACCGCACTAGAGAATCGCCCTCACACCGCACCAGAGAATCGCCCTCACACCGCACTAGAGAATCGCCCTCACACCGCACCAGAAAATCGCCCTCACACCGCACCAGAGAATCGCCCTCACACCGCACTAGGGAATTGCTCTCACACCGCACCAGAGAATCGCCCTCACACCACACCAGAGAATCGCCCTCACACCGCACTAGAGAATCGCCTTCACACCACACTAGAGAATCGCCCTCACACCGCACTAGAGAATCGCCCTCACACCACACCAGAGAATCGCCCTCACACCGCGCTAGGGAATCGCCCTCACACCGCACTAGAGAATCGCCCTCACACCGCACTAGAGAATCGCCCTCACACTGCACTAGAGAATCGCCCTCACACTGCACTAGAGAATCGCCCTCACACCACACCAGAGAATCGCCCTCACACCGCGCTAGGGAATCGCCCTCACACCGCACTAGAGAATCGCCCTCACACTGAACTAGGGAATCGCCCTCACACTGCACTAGAGAATCGCCCTCACACCACACCAGAGAATCGCCCTCACACCGCACTAGAGAATCGCCCTCACACCACACCAGAGAATTGCCCTCACACCGCACCAGAAAATCGCCCTCACACTGCACCAGAGAATCGCCCTCACACCGCACTAGGGAATTGCTCTCACACCGCACCAGAGAATCGCCCTCACACCACACCAGAGAATCGCCCTCACACCGCACTAGAGAATCGCCTTCACACCACACTAGAGAATCGCCCTCACACCGCACTAGAGAATCGCCCTCACACCACACCAGAGAATCGCCCTCACACCGCACTAGAGAATCGCCTTCACACCACACTAGAGAATCGCCCTCACACCGCGCTAGGGAATCGGCCTCACACCGCACTAGAGAATCGCCCTCACACCGAACTAGAGAATCGCCCTTACACTGAACTAGGGAATCGCTCTCACACCGCACTAGAGAATCGCCCTCACACCACACCAGCGAATCGCCCTTACACCGCACTAGAGAATCGCCCTCACACCGCACCAGAGAATCGCCCTCACACCGCACTAGAGAATCGCCCTCGCATCACACTAGAGAATCGCCCTTACACCGCACTAGAGAATTGCCCTCACACCGCACCAGAGAATCGCCCTCACACCGCACCAGAGAATCGCCCTCACACCGCACTAGGGAATCGCTCTCACACCGCACCAGAGAATCGCCCTCACACCACACCAGAGAATCGCCCTCACACCGCACTAGGGAATCGCCCTCACACTGCAGTACAGAATCGCCCTAATCAAATGATACAGGCTTGGCTCCAAATCCCGAAAAAGATTTGCACTATACCAGACAGGTAAACAATCCTCCCACCTTCAGATGGGAGACCTCGGCCTACCTGACGGAACTGGGCATCCCGCACTCGACGGTGGACCACGACGAAGTGTTCACGGTGGACGCCATGCTGCAACAGCCGGCCGTGGCCAGCCTGCCGGGCAGCACCCTGAAGAACCTCTTCCTCAAGGACAAGAAGCGCCGCCTGTTTCTGCTTTCGGCCCGGCACGATGCTGAAATCCGGTTGTCCGACCTGCCGAAGCGGCTGCCCGCCGGCCTCACCGCCGGCAATTTCCGCCTGGCCGAGGAGGCCACGCTGTTGGACACTCTGGGCGTCAGGCAGGGCTGCGTGACGCCCCTGGCGCTGGCCAACGACGCCTCGGCCCACTCGGTGACCTTCCTGTGCGACTCGGCGCTGCTGGACCCCGGCCAGACGGTCCAAGTGAACTGCCATCCCGTCGGCTGCAACGCGGCCACCTTGTCCCTGACTGTGCCGGACTTGCTCAAGTTCTTGTCGGCCACCGGTCACGAACCCGTGGCCCTGCAGCTGTGACCTCGATTTCCGGATTAGCTTAGCAATACTTGTCACCTACTACGAGTATTGGCTATTAAACAGTAAAGCTCGGAAATATACGCGCGCTCAGCTGCGCTGTGTTGGCTTGAAATCAGTAAACTTTACATTTCAGTGAGCGCATTGAATGTGCCAAAATGATTTTTCCCAGTTTTAATACGGCCTTCAAAGTCCTCATTTGTTTAATTGACTTTTCACAGTCCGAATGTTGCTGCGGACTGAGTGTGGGCCGCATCCTGCTGCCGCCTGCCCAATTATCTAGCAGGCTGAGGTCTGGTCCGGGAAAATAATCCCCTTGATTCCTGTTCAGAATCAGAAGCCCTGCATGCGCAAATTTTATACTGGGATGCAGCTGCGAGTCGGCAAAGGAATCGGCGACTCTTTCGCATATTCCAAGCAAGGGGCTTCTCATTTTTCAGCGTCTGAAACGCTGCGTGCGTGAATGCCGCTCCCCTTTGCCCAAGTTGGGCACGGGAAACCGAAGCATCTCTGAGCAGTTCTCCTCAGCCTGCTCCCGGGCCTGCAGTCGATTGAGAAGTGAAGTACATGTGGATGGGGTAAGAAAAATTGGCGTGCGTACGCGTGTGCGTGATTGGGAATAAAAGAACGAGGAGGACGAGATGCTGATGAGGGACGGCGGAGTTTGCGGGAAGGCAGGAGGGGCAAACGGGGCCAATGGGATTCACACTGCCCGTGAGCTCCTGGGTGAGGCGAGGCTCAGGCCAAGTGACAGGGAATAGGGAATTGAGTATCGCTCTATTCCCCTTCCTGGGAGCCTCCGAGCGCTTTCCCTCGTTGCAAGTTTCTCCCATCTCCTTCCCCGCCTCCTCAAGTCCTCATCCCACTCCTCTTGCCGCCCTGCCCTCCGAATCAATACTTGCGGCCGTGGGCAGCTTCTCCCAAGTCCTGTACCGCCCCTCCTCTTAATTCCCGACAGAGTCTTCGCTTATAGAAGAAGTCCTTCCCAGGCTTGCCTCTCTCCTTGCCAAGAAACAGCGGAAAATTCTGCTTCGCTACAAGCCGGCAGGCATCAAAGGCATTGTAAATCCTCTTGCGAAGTCTAGTCGCTGTGATCTCCCAAGGATGCAGCCGGTGCCGACTGACGAGCCGCTGCCGCACGAGGTTCCCCTGCCCAAGGCCGAGCCGACCGAAGGCCTGAATCGCGGCCAGCGGGCCAACGAGTTCCTTCGCTTCCTGGGCGGCTACTTTGACAAGTCGCTGAACATCTACAAGCTGTTTTACTTCTTCTTTTTTGCCGCATTCGGCTCCGTCTACCCGCTGATGGCGGTCTACTTCAAGCAGCTGGGCATGAACGCCGCGCAGGCCGGCGCCCTCATCGGCATCCGGCCGCTCATCCAGTTCTTCGCCGCCCCGTTCTGGACCGGCCTGGCCGAGAAGTGGCGCAAGTGCCGCCTCGTCCTCATGCTGTCCACCGCCTGCTGGCTCATCTTCACCGTGGCCATCGCCATGGTCAGTCCGACCCCGTTCGGCTGCCTGGTCGAGGCCGAGAACGGCAGCGTCACGGAGGTGCTGGAGGCCAGCAAGTTCGACGTCGCCCTGAGCCAGCGGAAACGCCTGGTCAACAATCCTCACGAGCGCTGGTCGGAGATGCTGGGCGAAAATCCCATCATGCTGGACAAGGCGGGCCAGCCGGGCCTTGCCATGCCGCGCTACGCCACCGTGGTCTATTCGACGGCCGAGATCAGCAAGGCCTTCGTCATCATCCTGTTCCTGATGATCGTCGGCGAGTTCACCTCGTCACCGGCCAACAGCCTGGCCGACCTGGCCACGCAGACGGCCATCGAGGGCAAGTCGGAGAACTACGGCCGGCAGCGAATGTTCGGCAGCATCGGCTGGGGCATCGCCATGTTCATTGTGGGCATCGGGCTGGACCTCAGCACCACCTTCTACAAGCATCCGTGCCGCAGTCCCGCGCCGCGGGAGAAGAATTACATAATGTGCTTCGCCTCGTTCACGCTGTTCATGCTGTTCGCCTTGGCCGTTTCCACGCAGTTTCGGTGAGGTTGGGCCGGCTAAAAACTGCTCCTGTAGCTCCTATTAGCGCCCATAAAACCTATTGTGGCCCAGATAAATCCCGATTTGTTGAATCTCTCAGGCCCGCCTGACTCGTAACTTAACCAAAATGCACTTTGACAAAAACCCGCCAGATTCGAAAACGACGCCCCAGGAGGCGCCGGCTCCGAGCAGATGTACCTGAAAGTGATGAAGGACAAATTTCGCGACTCAATTATTAATCGAGGCCGCACGATGAAGGATCGCGGCAGGCTGGACGAGGATGGCAACCCGGAACGCCAGCCGGAGGTACGGGCTGACGGGCTGAAATTTGCTTCCCTCTATGGGCGCTTCTCATTCTGGTATCTCCCTAAGTCTGCGCTTCTCATTCTGATATCTCTCCTAAGTCGGCGCTTTCCATTCTGGTATCTCTCCTAAGCCGGCGCTTCTCATTCTGGTATCTCTTCTAAGTCGGCGCTTTCCATTCTGGTATCTCTCCTAAGCCGGCGCTTCTCATTCTGGTATCTCTCCTAAGTCGGCGCTTTCCATTCTGGTATCTCTCCTAAGCCGGCGCTTCTCACTCTGGAATCTCCGCTCGGTCTGTGTTTGGTCGCCCCGCTACTGCTGATAAAAGCGCCTACATATTTTCGCCACTAGGATGCCAGCCAGGAGCCTGTGAAAGGCACCGACGAGCAGATCCTCGAGCAGCAGCTGGGCATTCATGGCCTGCAGCATCAGCAGCAGCGCGGGCCGCAGGGCGGCGATCCTCAGGAGCAGCAGCAGAATCCCTACGATGCAGACGGCGCTACCTGGCAGTTCCGCACCTGGATTCGCGTGCTGCCGCTCTACCTGAACCCGCGCCTTGGCGCCTTCCTATTCGTCAATTTCTTCATGGGCGTCGGCAACGGCATCGTGTTCTCCCTGCTGTTCTGGCACCTGCAGGACATCGGCGGCGGCCCCACACTGTTCGGCGTGGCTTCCATTGTGAACCACATCTCCGAGCTGCTGGCCTACATGCACTCGGACAAGCTGATCAACTCTATCGGTCAGTTCTGGATTCTGGGCTGCTGGGCTGCTTATCGTTTTTGTTGGAAGAGGGCTGAGCCCTTATCGTCGGGGGAGGGGGGTTGGGATGCCCCTATCATTTGGGAGAGGGGGGTTGGGCTGCACTTATCGTTGGGAGAGGGGTTGGGCTGTTCTTATCATTTAGAAGAGAGGGCTAGGTCGCCCTTATCGTCGGGGGAGGGGGGTTGGGATGCCCCTATCATTTGGGAGAGGGGGGGTTGGGCTGCACTTATCGTTGGGAGAGGGGTTGGGCTGTTCTTATCATTTGGAAGAGAGGGCTAGGTCGCCCTTATCGTTGGAAGAAGGGGCTAGGTCGCCCTTATCGTTGGGAGAGGGGGCTAGGTCGCAGTTGTGATTCTAATGTCAAGGGTAAGTTAGCTACATCTGCTCCGTCTCAACCTAATCCCCAGGCCACATCCGCGTGCTTTATCTGGGCCTCCTGGCCAACATCTGCCGTTTCCTATTCGTCTCCTGGGTCGAGCGGCCCTGGTGGGTTCTGCCCTTCGAATTCCTGCAGGGCCTGACTCACGCGGCCACCTGGGCTGCGGTCTGCTCCTACATCTCGCAGAACATCCCGGTTGATGCCCGGCCGGCCTCCCAGGGCCTGCTGCAGGGCGTTCACCACGGCCTCGGACGCGGTCTCGGCGGCATCTTTGGCGGCCTGGTCACCGTGCAGTATGGTGAGCTGGAGATGGATTAGGCGTCTATCGGTTTTTGCCCTTTTTTTCAAAAAATTTTGGTAAAGAAGCTGGCCAGACGGTCAGCCAATCACAGCAGCAGAAGGGTGACGAAGTTAAGCGGCTACGCCAGGGTGGGCCACAGCTCCACCCCAGTCCTGGCCGCCCCACGCAATATTAAGCAATAAACAGGTAAAAAACAGGTTGCTCGTGCAGATCAAAGTGTTGGGGCCCGCAGCCAATGAGACGCAGAGCAATGATAGAGAAGACTTAGCAACTAAAAATAGTCAAAATAGGCGATCTTAAATGGCGCCCAACCGGAACTCGGCAGGCTCGGACCGGATGCTCCGGTCCTACGGATTCGCCTGCACCATCGTCATGCTGCTTTTCGCTGCGCTGAACTTCTACTGGCGCGAGTCCAAACTCCAGGGCGTCCCGCCCAGCGCCATGGAGGCCAACGATCGCGACGAGGAGCCGCAGCAGTACCTGCCGGCTGGCGACTCCAACTTCCTGGCGCCGCACGGCGTCCCGCTGGCCCAGCACCGGGAGAATTCCAGCAGCCGCCTGAACATGGAGGCCATGCAGGGTGAGCGCCGCCGCTTCCTATTGGCTAATCATTATTAGCTATTCAAAACCGGGAGGCCAAGGGGAGTTGTAGCCTAGGGGCTTGGGCATCTGCCTTATGACCGGAAGGTCGTTGGTTCGAGCCCCCGCTCGAGGTGAAAATTTGTACCCTTCAGCAGGGCGGGTACCAGTTTGAGCTCAGAAAATGTCAGGTGGATGTTGCAGCGCGTCTAAGTAAATAGTTTTTAATTCAAGCCGATCCCCTAAAAACGCAGGCAACACCGGCCGTAGCCCGGTTCACCCGCCCTACAATCCGACTGCGCAGCCGCAGCAGGCGCAGCAGGTGCAGGGCTTCGACATTTACAGCGCCACTCCCCGGATGCCGCAGCAGCAGCAGTACGGCTCTGGCCACCAGCAAGCCACTGATCAGTACAGGAGCGGCGGATATGGCTACTGATGTACACGCTTTGGAAGCTTCTAAGGCTGATCGCGAAGCTTTTAATATCGCATCAATCAACAATTAGTCAATGAGGTGGCAATTTATGTGATATCTTTTAAAATAAAGCAAGTTATCACTTTTCTAATAATAATATTTACTCAGCTTTGAATCACTACGGAATTATATAATTTAATTTTAATTTTTAAATTATTTGACCTTAAAAATAACTTTATTATGTTTAAAAATTTACTGGATCAAATAGCCCTAATTTTTAAGTCTGTATAACAATTATTATTTAGAGTCAATATAGTCTAGTATAGTTTTTGTCACTTATATTTTTATATTGAACTCTGTATGATAGGTAAATAATGTTTTATTTCAAAGAAGTGCAAAAATATTGAACAAAATAAGAAAACTATTGCCGATTAATATGATGTACTAATTTTTATTTGTCAATTAAAGTTAGTTAATATCTTGCGCGTTTTATAGTTATGCTTCACGCACTTTTAGTTATTATTATATTTGTTTTGTCATTAAGCGTGATTTAAATTTTTTAGCATTATTAATCAAATTCACGTGAATTGAATTTTACCATTTGTAAAAATATTTTGAAAATTACGATATTTGTTTTAAAAATCGAACGAATCTACTTTAAATAGTAGAAATCGAATTCGATGTTTTGCTTTTTTCCAGCTGCTTAGCCATAGAAGCGTAAACTTTTGCCATAGCAATTATTTTATAATGTTTTTTATGCATAATTATGTAATTTTTTAAACTAAACAAGAATTTTCTTATTATTTTACAACACAAGCATAATATTTGTCAGCCATTGCGGCTGTTCATATCTGATATATAAATTAAATTTTTAGTGCACCTATCTAGTAGTACCTACCCGTAGCTTTAGTCCCAAGCGTTGCCGAGGCGCGCTAATCAATGGTTGTAAGCATCGGTCTTTTTTTCTATTTTAAATAGTAGTGCGTCGCGTTAACTAGATGTAGGTGCCATTTAGCTTGAATATTTTGCCGCGTTTGTGCGTAGCAGCTCAATCAGCTTTTGCAATAGCACCAATCTATTAATTAAATATTTTTTGTTTTTTATTTTTCAATAAAAATAGACTGTTAATTTCCATGTGTGGCACGCAAGCAACGCATTAATCTATTTAATTAAGTACTGATTTAGAAGTGTCTGTGCTTATTTAGATGCAATGTTATAACCCGAATATGCCCAATAAGTAGATTTAGATAAATTATTTAAAGCTTTTTGTTGTTCCTATATAACGAATGTAAGGCATACAAATATAATTTGTATCAGAAAAATATTATATTATTTCAAAAAGCCACGTGTCCGCTTTTGTAGTTTCTTTTCTTTTTTTCGCAACAAGCGCAGTAGAAAGATAATGAATGACAGTCATGAGCACTAAGACATCTTAGCGTACATGACTATGCGGTTATTTCGGGGATGTTACTGTTTTTTATTGGTGCCTTTTGTGTAAAAGTGCACGAACGGATATAAGTATACGTGTACAAGATAGCTTCGCTAACCGGAGATTTTAACGGCCTCCACACGCCCTGAAAACTTCGGTGATAGGCCGCGAACGCTGAACTTTTAAAGCAAATCCGACTCGGTAATGGCAGTAAGCCCAGTAAAGATTGGTAAATATACTTACAGTAGATATGTATTACTTCACTTACTGTAAATCTACTGTGCTGTGTACTTTCGGGTGTCTCTCCTCTCGATTTGCCCGATACTAGTGCGTGTAAAATGTACTCTTAGTCACGTGTACTTGTAGATACCATGTACTTTTAGTTAGATGTACTCTTAGTCACCTGTACCCTTACTTTATGCACTCTTAGTTGCATGTAATTTTTGTTACATGCCAATGTCGTCTGCAAGAAGAACAGAAATAGAGAAAAAATATGTGCACACTTTAAGCGCATTTCACTTAAAAATACTAACGAGTCTCAAGCTGATGTTGTGACAATTTCCAATGAACAGACTCTTCATATCTGGGTCGGCATTGTCAGTCTGATTCCAATGAGTACTATATGCTTTTATTTAATAAAAAGATTCATGTGTTTGCCTTTTGGCGATCAGCATTTTTTTAAATTAACGACGTGCTTTGCTGTATGCATTAGTGTTAGTTGAGAATCGCAATAATTATGATATCGTTTAGGAGTCGAGGTTAGACTAGATCGACACTGGCGGCCGGCAGCGTACGATGGGCACGAGCTGCAGACGCTGGGAAAACTTTTGCCTGTCGTCGAACCTCTCGGCTTCTTTGGGCGGGACGCGTTGGAGTCTGATGCCGTGGAAGGACCGGTGAGTAATGCGTCGCGCATGGTATGGCTTTGGTATGGAATGGTGGTTTGGAAGTGTAGGAAGGATTGACTTTGCATGAACAGAAGGCCCTTAGGTTTTACGAGATATGCGCGAGAAAACTCCAGTTAGCACAATTTCAACCACGTCTCCTAAAGGAGTGGGCCTATCATAAATGAATTAAAAATCGAAATGTTAAATTAATTTAGATCATTAACTGAAACAATCTGTTCTCTTTCTACGCTGTCCAACCATCCCAAAAGTTTTGTCTTAATAAAATCAAATTAAATAAAGGATTGTTTTTAGATTATTGCTAACTTCCATTTGATGGTAATATTTTCTTCAGATAATTAATCACAAAATAAAATTATCGAGACTAATTTTTTAAGACAGAGGAGCGCTAGCAGTTGACATGGTCGCAGACTATAGAGAAGAGTGCACGAGACTGAGGCACAGGCTGTGAAGGGCAGCGCATAGGGGGCGCTATCATAAGCACGACACTTTATCAGCACGACACTTCACAACATCGACACTGACTAGCATCTGCTTTCACAAGTAAGAAAGCGGCTGCTAAATGCATTTGTCGACATTGTTTTGAAGTTTCGTGCTTGTGAAATGTCGTGCTTGTGAAGTGTCGTGCTTGTGAAATGTCGTGCTTGTGAAGTGTCGTGCTTATGAAGTGTCGTGCTTATGAAGTGTCGATGTTGTGAAGTGTCGTGCTTGTGAAGTGTCGTGCTTGTGAAGTGTCGTGCTTATGAAGTGTCGATGTTGTGAAGTGTCGTGCTTGTGAAGTTTCTTGTTTGCAAAAGTTAGTGCTTGTCGACGTAGTGAAGTATCGAGTTTATGAAGCCCCCCGCATAGGGTTAGGGGTAAAGAGGGGCGCTCTTTAGGGGAAAAACTGTTAGAGGTAATTTTTCCCTCTAAAATTATTGCTAGATTGAAATCTTTCGATTTCTCTTTTTCTCAGGGGTATATTTAGTTATAGTGTGTGTCTCGAGGCGGTTGGCGGCCCTGCGGTCCTGCGGCGATTTCCGGCGGCTCAAAGACGTCACGGTGCCCGACTGGTACCCGGTGCCGCACATCCAAGGACTTTTCGGCGCACCTGGCCGGCTGCTCGGTCTTCTCAAAGATCGACCTCGTTCGCGGCTACCACCAGGTGCCCGTGGCCGCCGCCGACGTGCGCCGACGGCCGACCGCCGTCATCACCCCGTTCGGCCTCTTCGAGTTTCTGCGAATGCCGTTCGGCCTTAAGAACGCCGCCCAGGCCTTCCAGCGGCTGGTGGACTCCGTCTGCCAGGACCTGGACTTCATTTTCGCCTGCATTGATGATTTCCTGGTCGCCAGCCGTAGCCCGCAGCAGCACCTGGAGCACCTTCGGACGTTAGTCCAGCGCTTGTCCGACAACGGCCTAATCATCAACCCAACGAAGTGCCAGTTCGGCCGAAGTGAAATCGACTTCCTCGGCCAACGGATCAACGCCCAGGGAGCCGTGCCAAGGTCAGGTCCAAGGTCGACGCCATCGCCCGGTTCGCGTCGACTACCGTCAAGGGCCTCCAGGATTTCGCCTGCATAGTCAATTTCTACCATTCTACCACCGTTCGTACCGCGTGCTTCGCCATGGCTAGCAAAGCGAAGCTCGTGCGGTGGACGCCCGAACTTACCGCTGCCTTTGAGGGAGCCAAGCGGACGCTGGCATCCGCCGCCATGCTGGCACAACCGCAGCCGGACGCTCCGATCGCCCTCACGGTAGACGCCTCGGACACCGCTGTCGGCGCCGCGCTCGAACAGAAAGTCGGCGGCGCCTGGCAGCCGCTCGCGTTCTTCAGCCGGTAGCTTCGGCCTCCGGAACAGCACCTTGGACTGTGAGCTGCTCGCGCTGTACCTGTCAGTCCGGCATTTCCGCTCTTGGAGGGCTGATCATTTACTGCCTTCACGGACCACAAGCAGCTGGTCGCCGCCATGTCCAAGATCTCGGATCCTCGGAAACAGCGGCACCTGGCCTACGTGTTCGAGTTCACGACGGACATCCAGCACGTGGCGGACAAGGACAACCCGGTGGCGGATGCGCTGTCCCGCTGCACGGTCGCCTCAGTGCCGCCTCAGCTGCTTCCCGGCATGAACCAGGACATCAGCAGGTGGGTACGGAGCTGCGTTGCCTGCCAGACGTCCAAGGTGCAGCGGCACGTCGCCTCCCCAGTGGCCAGCATCGGCGTCCCGGACCAGCGCTTCGCCCACGTGCATGTCGAGCTGGTCGGCCCGCTACCGCCGTCGCAAGGCTTCAAGCACTTGCTGACGATCGTGGACTGCTTCACCCGGTGGCCAGAGGCGATCCCGATGTCCGACACGTCCGCAGCAGCCTGCGCCGCCGCCTTCATTAACAACTGGATCGCCAGGTTCGGCGGGCCGAGCGACATCACCTCCGACCGCGGCTTCCAGTTCACGTCGCAGCTGAGGTCCAACGTCTCTCAGCTCCTCGGCATGCAGCTGCACCGGACTACGGCTTTTCACCCGCAAGCGAACGGCATGGTCGAGTGACTCCACCGGCAGCTCAAGGCCTCCCTTGTGGCGCGGCTGTCGGGACCGGCCTGGGTCAGCGAGCTGCCCTGGGTGCTGCTCGGCATCCGGACGGCCCCGAAAGAGGACCTGCCGGCATCGTCGGCCGAGCTAGTGTACGGAGCGCCGCTCTGCGTGCCCGGCGAGTGCCAGCAGCCCAGCGCGCCCATCACTGACCCGGACCAGTTTCTCGCCCGGCTCCGCGGTGCCGTTCAAGCGTTCCGACCGCCGCCGACGTCGCGGCATGGAAGTTACCCCAGCCTCTGGCCGGCCGCGACGTCTCATCTCATTCATAGAAAGTAATGAATCTGAGGAGATAGGAAAAAATCAATGTTCTAAGAATCTCAGGAGATAAGCTGGGCTAATGGGGGTCACCCGTTCTTTGTTGCAGCCGTTATCACTTCGTCTGTGTCCTGCTCGTTAAAGAGTGGCCCACCAGCCAATTTTTTTACGTGCAGAGTAACTGCGATAGACAGTTATGTTTTATTTGAATCAATAAAATCGTTGTTGTACATTAAGCGTTAGCCAGGTTGGGCCAATTAGAGAGTATATATAATGGAAAAAAGATGATTTAACAGGCGCGCACGCACCAAGAGAGACACGCACACACAAATGCATTAAACAAGACGGAGAAATTTAAAACCGTCCACCTAAACGATGAAACTCCATATCACATTGGGGGAGGCTCCGATCGCATGACCTTGACCTTGTAGTGGCCAATTTTATCACTACTGACACTCTTGTATTGGTGGTGGAGCATGCAGCAGCATGCAAAGGTGGCTCCTTTCCATCATAAATAGCGCCCTTTCTTCTTGATGGTACAGTATGTATGGACTGTTTGACTCCATCATGACGTCATGGCCGAGCATCTGTTTAAGTATCCTCTTTACCTCGGCCTCCTAGTGAACTTCTTTCGTAAAATTCTCGCGGGGACATCTTCGATCAGTGGAACCAAAAGTTCATGTGAACTCTTGACGGCATGTGTTTGCGCTAGTAGTTCACATGAACTGCCACGAGTTCATGTGAACTTAAACAACAGCTCGAGCGTCTTGATCCTCGACCATGGGCAGGTCAACTATTTTCTAGCTGGTCTGGCACGAGTTTCGCTTCCAGTCTGTCCATTTGACTCTCGAAATCACACCGCCGATCACTCCTGTTAACAGAACTTCTGGTCAAAGTCTACTGCACCAACGCTCAAGTCCACGCACATTTTGTAAACCTTGATAAAGTTCAGTCCCATGATTGGGTTGGCGCAATGAAAACCCAAAAAGGGTTTTCAAGACACAAATGACGGATGCCTCCACTCGATGCCGCTTTACATGCCAGTGTTGTACGAGCTAAAACCGCGCCCTGTTACGCTGCCCCTTTTTTTAACTGACAGCGTATTCTTTTGTATGTTTTAGTTGCTAATGGGTTGGCAGGGTAGCTTTAGGATGCTTCAATTCAGTTCAAGTACTGAGTACCAGAGCTGGAGACCCAGGAAAAAAGTAGGGACACTCTGAGATCGGTAGAGGATGCTGGCGAGCAGAATCCTCTGATGAAAGTAAGAGGCTGAGAGCAGACTAAACAGCCAGGAGCGAAAGTCAGAGAATGAGAGAGCGAGGATGGAAGAGTGAGGAGGGGAATACGGATTGTGGACTGCAAGGGAATCAGCTGCAGTCAAGCGCAGCTTTGTTGCCAGACCGCTGAAGTCAGCTGCGCAGTATTGTCGGTCCAAAGCATTTGGGTTTTACTCGTACTGGCAGAAAGGAGCTGCAGAAGCAGTTGGACCCACGAGAGTGCGTCGCCAACCGTCTCTACTGCTTGATAGGCTCTGATCTGTCTGCTAATCTCCACCAAGCGCTTGTATCTTTGTTGGTGCCACTGACTGAGTCGGACTCTCAGAGCTCCCACGGCAAAAAGCTTACCGAAGATTTTTATCACCAGGTTTGTGTTGTCCGTCTCGCTACGATGGCTCCACTCTGTGGTTGTAAGCTTTCCCACCACATCGAAGCAGACGCACTTTGAAGAGAAAAATGGGACCCTGCATCCTTCAGCTAGCGTAAGAAATGCAGAGGTTATATCACCAGAGCCAGATATAAAGAATGCAGAGGTAAAGGTTCCTTGGTGTAGAGCTGGAATTTTCATTTTATTCAGCTCTGGATTTCATTGATGCAGTTCTCGATTTCAAAGTGATTTCAAAGTTTTAGATTTCAGCTCTGGATTTCATGGATTATAATTGTCATCTTCTATTAAAGTTTTTTAGAAATATTTGTCGCATAGTTCATGCTTGATCGCTTGAAGGCTTGTTTGATTTATTCAATCATTTTTATTAAAAAATTTTTTATTATGTTATTTCTTTAGGCTAAAAAAATAAGAAAAGGAAAAATAAATTACGAAAAGCAAAAAATATTTTCCCCAAAACTTTTAGTGCATTGCTAATGCGAAAGAAAAAAAAACTTGCTGAATTACTCACTTAGTCAAGCCAGGCAGAGCAGGACTGCAAGTTGGCATAGCAAAAGTTTTTTTTAACAAAAAAACAACAACTTCTCGCCAGAAAGCGGGAAATTCCAGGGCGCGCAGCCACCCCAGGAAGGCTACCGACCTGCGCTGGGATTGGAATGCGCGCTCGAGTCGCCAAACGTTTTTTCGAAGCTAGAAAAATTTCGCGCAGTTCCAGTCGTCGAGAAGCAACGGAATGCGACAGGAAATTCCGCGCCCCTACTGCGGCACTATAAGTAGGAGCCGCTGCGGGCGTTCTCAAAGGGTTCTTCAAGGACCGAGTCTTCAGAGGAGCAGAACTGGGTGTTGACCTGCCAATGCAGCAGCCGAGCTTACGGTGGACAGTTTGATCATCTCGCATCCACAATACAGTTACAGGAACCATCCTGTGATAGCTATGCAGATTCTTAATGGCTTGAGATCGCAAGGGATCTCTTTCAGCTGCATCTACAGCCAGCTATCTATCATTCTGTTGAGATGGAGATCCATCAGTCAAGCCGGTACTCTGAGCTTTTCATCAATGGGCCAGCTTCTGGATGGAAGCTGGATGGGGCTTTACGGGATGACATCCGATTATTGTGATTGATAAGCCAATGCATACTACTAGACAGTAATACTTGATTAACGAGCATCCGATTTTGATAAACTTTCGTGGGCATGTGATTTTCCAATAACATTGTCTTAAAAATATAGTTTTCTCAATCAGCGGGGGGCAGACTGTCGAGCTGAGCTGATATCACCTCGACACGTGTTTTAAAGATCCACCTGACTCAAACAGGCCCGTTGGGGAGTGAGGGGAAGACATTGCGCCAACCCAACCACCTCAATCAGCAATCGAACTACGAGTACTTGTCGTCTGGGCCTATATGGGGGATAGGCCGACTTTCTAACCCTCGATTTTCGGTGTCTATTTAGCTATGGTGTGGGCCAATTAGCGCAGGCCACATTAATGAAACGTCGGTGCATTCTACACGCTGGGCACAAGACACGCCGTGAGTCAGCCTGGGAAAGGACAGAGTCGTTCTGCTCTGTCTTCTGGTGAGAAGTTGCGCTCGGGTGTCTGCTCGCACATTTGCCGCATTTTACGTCCACTCCATCGGCGCGTTCTCGGCAGTGCACACGCATACACTTGCAGCCCGTTAGGGATATTTTCTAACGTAAGTCTGTAGCCCCAGCTAGTTCGTAGGAGTCGCTCAGATCGTCATGAACTATAAGGCGGATTTATTTAGCGGTTAGTTTACAGCTTGGTTTCTACTGACACGTCCTTACGAGCAATTAAGTTTAACAATTATCGTGGATTTACTAAGCTAGGCACTAGCTTCTGCTTGTCGCTAGAAGACCTAAATAAATTTCTACCAGCCATCCAAAATAGCCATATGAAGACAGAAATTTAGATTTTTCAGACGTAGTTTGGGCGTCAACCAGCCCTGCTTCAGTTAGCTTTCAATTGTCGCACTGTTTCACCTTCTGCGTCATGATGATACTTAGACTGATGGCAGTCTTCTCAACAACTCAAGTTTCTCACTCCTAGCGAGTGCACTTTGACAACTATTTTAGGCTACTGAGGCAAGACAAAGTGCACGCTAAGCTGCGTACGATGGGTTGCCATGGCGTAGATTTAAAAAATTCTAGCCCCTGCTCCTGAGTTCATGCTGCTCACACAGCCTGCTCTTCATTGTTCCATTGCTTGTAGGGAAGAGAATTAGAGAAAATTACAGTACATTGTTGTACAGTTGCTTCTACGCTTCAACCCTACGCACCCACAGCTAGCACAGAGAAAATATAAGTCTTACCAAACTCAATGGTTCAAAACATTGCTGCCGGTCCTAAAGGCGACAGTTTGCTCTGCTGAAAGGTTTGGCATTAGAAATCAGCATGAAAATGCACGAAGTCTATTTGTGTACTGGTAAGCTACATATCTATCTATCTATATCTATTTATCTGGGGATGCAACGAAGAGCTAGCCTTTTTATCTAAAAAAAATGTTTTCTTTTTCAGCCGCAGTGGCAACCATCTTGGCAGTCCTCGCTGTGCCCAGTACTGCAGTGACTTGCTACGCCTGCAGCGGCGAGTGCTCGCCGTATTCCCCAAATAATACAAACGTTACAACCAGCACTGGCTGTGCGTCTTGCAAAGTAGGCTGAAAGCTAAGAGTTTTAGCTAATTTCAATTCAATGGAATGCAGGTTATGATTACTGTTATGGATAGGGCGAAATGGGGGATGAGACTGACGATCTGTGTCATTCTTTAAAGCTTTTTAGCGGCTCTCAAGTGCAAACGGAGAGAGAGCAAAAAAATTTATTTATTTTTTTCTACACACAAGGTATTATATAGCGCGCGACCAGAGGGCAAATGGGGAGGTGCGCATACGAGGCGTGAGTCAGTCAAAACAAGCTTAGCGGGCCGTCTGGCTGGGCGCACCAACGCCCCAGCTAAGCAGACTGATATTTTCAGTGCAGCTGCACTGACGTGAGCTGGCCTGGCCGCCACAGCTTCCTATTTTTATAAAACTAGCTTTGCGTAAAAGTAGATAATTCTGCCATGACGGTCCAAGATAAAAACGGGAGCTTTTCGAGAAGCACTCTTAATGCATAATGACTTGTGCATGGGCATGAATGGGTGGCTAAAACCCACCTAGCCACCACTAAAACACCACCAACCAACCCGAACTCAGTACGTCGTTGCCTACGGCGGCTTCGGGGACCTGTCCTCAGTCGAAGAAGTCGGGACGCCGATCTGCTCCAGCACCGCCTGCTCCAATGGAGACGAGGACGCCTACTCGTTCCAGTACCTGTTGAACTCTTACGTGTACACCATGCCGGCCTACTCCACCTGCTGCAACACCGACCTGTGCAACGTGTCCAGCGGAGCCGGCCGCACATCTGTCGCCGGGTCATTCGCGCTGGGGCTGCTGCTTGCCCTGTGCAGCGTGGCAATCCTGGCTGGCCGCGCGATCTGAATGTTAGGGACGCGCTGCTTCAGCTGGAGCGCGAATGCAATTTCTTATTCGGCGATTGTGCACCATCGGAAGACCTTCAAAGAGGCCACATTCTTCGGTTCGTAGCTTACGCTATATATTGCGATGTGCCCTGTAAAATTCTAAAAAAAGTTTTTTCCGTTTTTTCTTTATTTTCTTGGTAGCTGAAAGGTGTGGCTGCTAGGAAGTCGAAATTTTAAGCGTTTTCATTTATTATTGTGACACAAACTGTAAAATTTTTACTGCGTCCAAATTACTTCAGGCTACTTAATAGCGCCCTACGAATCTCAAATGTTTTAAAATTGAAAAAATATCATGTTTTTTATTAACGACAGAAATATATTGAAATGCATCTGAATTATTTTCACTTGCATAGGATTCGACTGCTTGGTTATCTAACCCGACTCTGTTAATTGCTTTCTCAGAATTACATTTATTTTCGAGCCACGCAAAAATTTTGCTTATCAGTGATACTTTTGCAATGACATTAGTTTTAGTCATTAGTTTCGTCCATTTGACCACGAACATGAAGACATAATTAAGCCACATATCGCCAAAAGGTCACAGATCGACCTCCGGAACATTTGTTGCGACTTCGAATAACTTGCAAGCCGAGTTGTTCCCTGTAGCTATAAAATGTTATGCTAACGATGGACAGTAGCTGCGCATTCTTGATCTGGCTATATCATATCTAAACGGCCTCCCCCAGGGCGACGTTCGCATCTTGCAGTGAGTTAGTTGATCCTCTTTCCTGCCGCTTTCGTCACGACGAGTGGATGCGTCTGAATACAGTAGCTTCGATGCTTTGGACCCTCGACAGGCTGTATTGTGCCAAACTGCTCCTGTCCGTCCAGCTTGGTGTCAGATTTATATTTGAACTGGTGGTCATTCTTTTAAAGCTCATGTAGCGCGCATGCAATCATAGCCTCAATTACCTCAAACTCTGCTAACTAAAACGTACGATCAGCCCGGAATGGAGCATCAATTTCATTGGAAGAAAATGGATTTTCTATGTGAGCATCAAGGACACCTTAATTAGTCTACCTAAGGAGTCCTTGGTAGGCATCGATCTGTACATTTATTGGCTCCTTTCCGAGTCAGTAAGACCGATCTGAAGCTTGATAAGAGACATAAACAAGTCTCTTAGGTTTAATAATTTTTCAGCAAATTTTTCATGGCTTTATGCCGGCATAAATAGTCAGATAAGCCTGCTCACAGTGCGGTTGAATAAGAATATTTGTTAAACTTTGATTATAAATACGAAAACTGTGGCAAACCCAATGAGCTCTTAAAAAAACCACTTCAACTTGAACTCCTCTTTTTCCTGCTTGACCAAAACGTCCAAGAAACACTGTTTTTCAAACCTGTAGGCCTAGGGCCTAAAAGTGTACAGACGTAGTGTACCTTACCTTTACCTGATTATTGATCTGCATAGAAAAGCTACTGTCTACTCTACTTACACCTTAATTAATTAAAAAATAGAGTTTGCTTCGTTTTTCTAAGGGTGTCCTGCAAGGCAACCCTTTCTCTACTACCTTGCTTGAATTTTATATTTATGACGAGGCCAATGTTGAATTTTTAGTTCTTAGCAGTAATCGATCTCCTGATCCTTGACCGTGTGTTGTATTCTTCTATTTGTTTATGTTATGATCAAGCCCTCCTTTCTACAACTGCTAATGAACTCAATCATTGCAATCAAACTAAAAGGCCCCTCAGCCATGTTGGCCTTGCTAAGTAATGTCAGGGGTAATGGGGCATTAGCATTGACTTCTTTCTGATTATTTACCTTTTTGAAAATGAAACCCTCATTACCGCAGTCATTTTGTATTATGGGTGTAAAGTCTGGGACCCATTATTGGCAACTCCAGGTTACTTGATATTAATCAATTTATAAAGTTTCTTCCAGATTCCACTAATCCAATTAAAATAGGCCTATTATACTGTGGCAAAAAGACTATTTTCAATGAGCTTAACCTTTTCCATTGTCTTAAAGATAAAAAGGATCTATCAATTAGGGTGAATTAGCTTAGCCTTTTCAGGCTTAAATTAAAATACAGCAAAGTCAATGCTTTTAAATATTTACCATACCTAATTTTAAAGTCAATATCTACTTCCATGATGCTGCTTTTCTATCTGATAGCATATTTTGTTGTTGTTGTTTGTTCTACCTCTATGATCCTTAAAAAGTAATCTCTTAACAACTGTTGTAGGGCTCCTTCTCTGCTGATGTCAATTTAGCGTTCTTCCCTAAAATACTTCCCCTATAATATTACTTTATATCGACTATACTACTGACATATATCTGGTAGCGTTTCACACAGTGCCGAGCGGCAAGCACTGATCTCCAGCCGGAAAGGCGTACCGTGGATCAGAGGGTCACGGCCTTTCACTCTAGCTTCACTCTACTATCACTCGTCCTTTCACTCCTACTTTATGCACCTAATGTGCGAGATCTGAGTATCAATCTGAGTATCAATCTGAGAATCAATCTGAGAACAAATTTGCAAATGCTTCCAACACTCTTACTCCTCGAGCCTCTGCTCAAATAACTAAGGCTTTTACTTGCCAAAACACTAGATAAGTTTTGCTTGTAAAGCTCTTTTATTAAGGGCTAAAACCTCTTGCCTGATCAACAGCTAACTCGCGTGTATTTATAGTATTTAGCCTTAGGTTTTGTTATATTTACTACAATATACTAATATTATTGCACCTATAATACAGTATTATTACAGAACGGTAAAACAAAGATTAGGAAAATAAAGCTACATTATGACAGTACAGATAAACAAAATTTAGCGCGAATTTAAATTTTTATAAAGTAATATTATTATGAACTAAGCCTTCCACACAACTTAAATATCAAAACTAAGCCATATTTTCTTTTTCTTTAGGCCTACCATTAATAATTATTTTAAAAAATAAGTTTGGTAATTTTTTACAAGGAATTCCTTAGCATTTTTCTTCAATTTAAAGCAGAATGTATTCCCAACAAATTTTCTCCAAATAGGTCTAGTGTATAAACTTATAGCAATTTTTAATTTTACCAATCCTAATATTTATCATTCCATGGGAGTTTGTAATAGCCCTAGCCCAGGTCTACTAAATTAAGAACTATTAAAATAAAAACTTTGAAAAAGGAACTCTCATTTCTTTTTCTTATTCTTTTGTCTTTTGCTTTTCCTTTCTATCTCCCCTATTTCCCTCTATACTTTCTGGTTCTTGCCTTTTCTCTGCTTTCTAATTTGTATTCTCTTAGTTTTTCTTTTTGCTCTGTCTTTTTTTTCTTTTGCATTTTCCTTCTTGCCTTTTTGTTTTTTATCTTAATCTGTTACACTTTTTCTTGCTTTGCTACTTTTCAATTTTGTATAAAAGTTAGCATTTTGATGTAATGCATACATTTTGCCACTTTTGCTTTATTTTTATATTTTGTTTTTTTTCTTGGTTTTTACTTTTTGTATTTACTTTTTGGCATTAGTCTTTTTCCTATTGTTATGCAATTGCATTATAAATAAGGAGGAGTTGTAGCCTAGTGGCTAGGGTGCCTGCCTCATAACTAGAAGGTTGTGGGTTCGAGTCCCGGCCCTAGGTGACAATTTGTGCTCTTGAGCAAGGCACTTAATCCCGCATTGCTTCAGTCCACCCAGCTGAGATTGGGTACCAAATTGAGCTAAGTAAATTTAGTGTGGGTGTAGTGGCCCCTCTAGCCCATTAGGCTAAAAGCTATACACAGCCCTCGGATGCGCCATGCAACTAGCTGCGGCTGTGCAGTGGGCTGTATATCTGATCAAAAGGTTGGGTGTAAAAATTTATTTTTTTTACAAATAAAATGATGCCTCTTATCTATTGGACTGTTATGTATACATATATATTTTTTAAGCCTTAATAAATAATCATTTCCTAATACCTAAGCCATAAGTTCAATCCAAAATCTTTGGATATAATATTGGCATAGCACATTACCTAGCTATCTCTATTTGCAACATGTGTTTATTTGCTATTGATATATAGCTATCATCATAATGCAATTTTGTCCAAAAGACTTGCTTGGCTAAATAAGCAGTGACACAACTAGAGGGACTGGTTGCCCCCCTTATGGCAAAGGAAGAAACAAACAGTCAGTAAGGGGGGGCAAGCAAATTCATACAAAAAAAGCCATCTGGGCCCTACAATTTTATAACCCAACTACTCAGGGTCTGCCCCCCTTCAAAAATTTCTAGTTGCACCTTTGTACATAAGTAAGATACACTAAGTACCAAAAAATTGATACCCCTTTGGGAAATTTTTTCCAACCATATGGTCACATGGCTCATAAAATAAATAACAAAGGGAGGGAGGGAAGAAGCAAAGGAGAAGTGAAAATCATCTGGGCCAGTCACCCACCACCCACCTACCCCATCCACCAAAAACTAGCCCGCCACTTGAATTAAAGTTTGTAGCTTGAGACAAGGCAAAAGAGGATCCATTTTTGCCACATAGTGTTTATCCATCAGGTTCTAAATGTTTGCCTCATATAAAATCTAGATAAGTAAAATTTTAACCTTTTTAATAAGCCTAAGGAACTAGAATAAAAATTAGGCAGGATAAAAATACATGAAGAAAGGGAAAAATACATGAAGCAATTACTAATAACAACCACAGGAAGCTAAGTTGCTATTGGACCAATATATTGTAAATCACAGTTAGAAACAAGTTGCATGTTATGTCTGATATCTAAAGTTTAAGTACATTTCATAAGGTCTACCTAAAATAGTTGCAACTTATTTTAAATTGGAAAAATTGCTAGTAGGTCTGAAAATCGTGACAAAAATCATATTTGTGCTTACGAGACAAATATGAGCAGCTGGCGGCCAATGAGCAATAGCGACCACATCGACCCGGCGCTGGTGACGCCCTCGCGCCACTGCATCTACATCCGCGGCCTGTCCGCCAAGATCCGCGTTGACGATGTCCGCCGATTCTTCGTTGAAAAGGAGGCCGACTGCTCCATTGACTTTTTCTCCTATAGCAACAACAAGGCTTATCTGAGCGTGGCCCTGCGCTTCGAGACGCACGAAATCGCCAAGGAGATGCTGCAAAAGTACAACGACTCCAACCTGCTGGGCAGCCGGGTCAGCATTGCCTGGTTCCGCGACATGCTGAAAGCCCTCGTAGTATTGTCATTTATTAGAATATCAGTGAGCTTTTTAAGTTAAAAAAATAGGCAGGCTAAAATGATTTCACTGGCATGCAAATATTTTATGCAGTGTGCAACTAGTGCCAACCACAATGGTCACAAGTCTCCCCAAATATTGCAGCAGCAGCAGTAGCAGCAGCTGGCGGCCAATGAGCAATAGCGACCACATCGACCCGGCGCTGGTGACGCCCTCGCGCCACTGCATCTACATCCGCGGCCTGTCCGCCAAGATCCGCGTTGACGATGTCCGCCGATTCTTCGTTGAAAAGGAGGCCGACTGCTCCATTGACTTTTTCTCCTATAGCAACAACAAGGCTTATCTGAGCGTGGCCCTGCGCTTCGAGACGCACGAAATCGCCAAGGAGATGCTGCAAAAGTACAACGACTCCAACCTGCTGGGCAGCCGGGTCAGCATTGCCTGGTTCCGCGACATGCTGAAAGCCCGCGAGCGGGTCCGCAACGATCCGGAGCTGCGCGATAAGCTGCAGCGAATGCGCGGCGGCCAGGGAGTCGGGCACTTCAGCGGCAGGCCGCCGCCCTACAGCGGCCGCGGCGGTGGAGGTCGCACCGGCGGCGGCGGCATCTTTAGCAGGCCGTACAGCCAGCAGCAGCAGCAGCAGCAGCACTATTCCAATGCCCCGGATGGTCGCTTTCGCCGATTTCGTTCGCGTTCTCGTTCGCCGAACAGGTCCCGATCCCGGTCACCGTCCCTGTCCAGGTCGCGTTCGAAGTCCCGCTCCCGGCCCAGATCTCGGACTCCGTCTCGGAGAACTCAGTCCAACACCCGGTCTCGGTCTCCGGAGAAGTCCCGGACGAGGTCCCGGTCGAGGTCCCTGTCCCGGTCCCGATCCCGGTCGCAGCGTCAACTGTCGCCGGCCTTGTCACCGCCGCCGCCAAGCCAGCCGGCCAGGGTGTCCAAGCCGGAGCGCCGGAAGCACAAGAAGCGCAGCAAGAAGCATAGGAAGCGCACCAGGAGCAGCAGCAGCGGTAGTAGCAGCAGCAGCAGCCAGAGTCGCAGCAGCAGAGGCAGGGGAGGCAGAACCGAGCCGTCCACCATTGGAAGCGGCAAAGACAAATCTTTGTCAGCTTCTGGGGACCTGTTGCCGCCTCCCCCGCCATCGCCGCCGCCGCCGCAGCCGCCGCCGCCCCCTCCGCAAGAATCGCCGCCGGATTCTCCTCTGCCGCCGGCGCCATCTGAATCCGCCGTCGCCGACGCCCTGGCCGCCGCGGCAAGCGCCGCTGACGCAGCCGAGGCGGCGTCTCCGTCGGCGGCGTCTGGCAGCCGTCGCTCGTTCCTATCGGAGCGGAGCCTCGGCAAGCTGCGCGCCAAGAAGGCCGAGCTGGAGCAGTCCTACAGGCAGGACTGCGACACCTTCACCATCGTGGTGAAGATGCTCATCAGCAAGGACCCGCAGTTGGAGTCGCGGATTCGCTCGGCGCTGAAGGAGACCCTGCGCGAGATTGGCCAGCAGTGCGTTGAGGAGCTGCGCGACTACGTGCGCCACCTGGAGTCCGGCCAGGCCCCCTAGTCTCGGAGTCCGCGCTGACTGCCTGCGGACCCGCCCACGCATTCGAAATTTCGCTGCCGTTCTGTCCCTGAACGACCTAGCATTCGCTAGTTAGAATGCTAGCTGCATGTTTTTTGGAATTGCAATATGTTATCTCTTCTGTTTTACAGGCTACTCACTCTCGTACCGTACTGTTGTTAAAGATGTCCGCATTGTCTCTACTTAAAATCCTGTTGCGCAGCTACTTAGTGGTAATCATTTTTATATTTTTTTAAATTATCATTCTTCATCAAATGGTTTATTTTGATGTACCTGATTCGTCTGTCTGTCTGTCTGTGTCTGTCTCCCTGCCTGTCTGTGTCTTTTGTCTAATGTTTGTCTATCTGTTACTTCTATTTTCTACCTGTCTGCCTGTCTGTCTGCCCGTCTGTCTGCCCGTCTGTCTGTCTGCCTGTCTGTCTGTCTGTCTGTCTGTCTGTCTGTCTGTCTGTCTTTCTGTCTGTTTCCTATCTGTTCTGCGTCTCTCTGCCTCTTTTATGTCTTACGAAATCTGAAGTTACTTACCTAAGTTATTCCTCAATGAAACACGGAGACAAAATATGCGTCTCTGTCTAAACAAAACAAACGGCCGCTTTTTTCCACGCCCCATAGTTGTTTTTAAATTGTTCTTTTTTAATCAGATTTTTACTGTTTTTACTGTTACACTAATCACAATAATAAGTAGCTTGCATAGTTTCCGCAACATGGCAGTTTAGTCGAGTCTGAGCTTGCTGGCAGCTTTTTTGCGGTTTAACTGCTGCAAGTCTCTCTGAACAAGTTGGTAATTGAATCTTACATTAGCCGGATCTGCATCCCCCATGCACCATTCATTAATACTTGCTTGGTTGGCTTAGGTATAGTTCAACTGTTTGACTTGCTTTCCTCTTTTTTTCTTAAATCTTTGTTATAAAAGTAGAAATACGAGATTGAAGTGAGAAAATCAAAATAAATAATTGTTGCCCGCGCGGCTTATGATCAGCCCGTTCAGTCAATAAGTGAGCTGCACTGTCCGCGCGGGTGCGCCTTCGCATTCATTTGCGTATCTTCTCCGTTCCGTTTCAGCTGTTGTTTAATTCCGCGATCATTTGGAGTGTTTTGATTGTTTTGGTGAATTTTTTGCTCTGTGAATGTACGTACATGCAGCGGCAATCAGTTTTAGTAACTTAGTTACACTCGTACTAACAGATTTCGTATTCAAACATGGCTCCAGCGTAAAAATAGTAATTTTCGGCCCGAAAGAATTTTAGATACAACGGGTGACAAAAAACCTGCTAAAAGACGTTTTTAGTTTTTCATTTGCATTAAAGATGTTAAAATAAACAATTGATTTCGATATGACAGTTCTATAAGGGAATTTTGTACATGGGATTTGGGAATTTTTTTTTAAGAACACCTTAAGTAGTTCAAAGTAGTTCAAGGGCCTTCTAGTGGTCCTTGGCCTTTATTACAATAGAAAAACCAAGGTAAGCATGCTGTGAAAAGAATATTATTAGCAAAAAATGTTATCATTTGGACGCGGAAAATTTTAGTTGTCGATAGCTTCTCTGACTTGATTTTTTATGAAATTGATTTTTAACTGTACTCGTATGCGTGGTCCAAAACTTTATTTGAAAGTCAGTTTATGTAGCATAGAAATTCATAAAAAATAAATATTGAAGTAATAAATGGTCTTAGTTGAGAAAATCTAGTGTGATTCCATTCTTTAATATAGTTTTCTATCTACCAATGCATACCACTCGAATGTAGTTTTGCGTTATTAAATATTATTTCTTAAAAGCTAATAAAGGATACTGATTGTAAAAAATAAAACACGTTCGTGCCTCTAATGTGCTATCAAAAGCGGCTTTATTTAACAAAGCACTTAGTTTTTGTTTATATTTGCTATTGTTTTGACCGAAACATTTTAACATAATAAAATTAGGGATTTAAATTAGAATACTGTTTTCAAATAATAGTGTCTTTTTAGTTTTCCAGTAGTATCTCCGATTAATTAGCACTATTTAAACCTATTAAACTTGAAAAAACTGCCGCCGTCGCTTTAAATAACAGCTTTGTCCTAAAATGAAGCTTATTCATTTTAGTTGTGCCTTTTACCTTTATGCCCTATTTTATAGTTCTTCTGCTATTTCATACCAATGTGGTTCATACTCGCTTCATAGAAGTGAAGGAAGCATTATAAATACTGAAGAATCCTTAGCGAATGGCGCAGTTGCGCTGAATTCCCTTCCAGCTGAATCATTAAGAGAATGCGAAACCGCATGTTGTGAGCATTATAAATGTAATGCTGCTATCTTTGAAACGACTGTAAGTACACATTTTGTGCACCGTAATGAAGATTTAATTTAGCACAAATTTACTATATGGTCAAGTTGCAAAATTTTTTATGGTAGCTACCATTGAGATAGATCTATGTGACCTTCCTTGAATATAATTCATAATTTATTATTTAATTTCCAGATGGGTTCAATAATTCTCTATTTAATTATTACCTGTCTTAATTATTTTGTAGTAGGCCTACCTATCAAGCAAAGGGAAAGTCATGAAAAAATTTTCTACATCTGCTTAAATTAGATACCTAGTATAAATCTAGTAAAAAAATATATCATATTTTTGTTTTTATTTCAGTGGACTTTTCCACAATAAAAATAAGTAGTTTTTGTATGATTCAATTCAATACTTACCTTTCTTGTTTAATATATTATAGTAGTAAAATTCCCATGATAATGTATTTATTTTACATTGGCTAGCAAAAGGCTACAAAAATATTGTTTGAAAAAAGTACCAGTGCAGCATACCACCTTAATATAAAAAAAAATATTATTAAAACAATCTCTAAATCTGCTTAAAACAATTTTTCCATTAAATGTTCAATGACTTAAAAGTTCCAACTATGATTTTACTAATATTTTTAGGATTCCCTGAAAATGCATTAAATATAGATTCAGAATAAGTATCTAATTCTGGGATATCAACAGTTATTTATTACATAATTATATATTCTAAATTAATAGCTTAGTTTCTAAAGTAGAAGTTCATATCCCATATAATTTTTTTGCTTGGTTAATTTTAGCACTGAAAGTTTTAGGTGATATTCAAGAAAAAATCCAGTCTTTAAGTGTTTTCTTATCACTGTGAGTAACTATCTATGTAATTTTACCCTTGCTAACTCAGTCACTACTCTTATTACTCTTTGTAGACAAAAAATTTGTGCTACCTGTTTGACTGTGGCCGCGATGCTGCCCTGTGCGACTTCAAGCCGCATTCTAGGTATTCAGTCAGCATCAAAATCAGAAGGAAGCAATTCAAGCACAATGCTGGCGAGCTTCGTGTGAGGATTTTGACAACACCGGATCCGACTTCTGCCAGTACGACCACAATGCGCGCTCTGTCGGGTGAGTTGCTTGGCAGAATGCATTCACTGCTAACTGACCTCATGGTTCTGCGTAATTTTAACACTGGCTAACTGCCCGACACCCCCGGCTCCACCGCTAACCCGCCTAACCGAACTAACCCGCTTAAACACAGACGTCCGGCGTTCGCGCCGTCGCCAGCAGTGCCCCAACCCGCCTGACGTGCAGTTTCCCTGCCATGACGCCAACAAATTCCCCAGCTGCGTGGCCGTCTACGATCGCTGCGACGGCGTGCCGCAGTGCGGCGACGCCAGCGACGAAGACGGCTGTCCGAGCTCCAGCGGTGAGGAATTTCAATAGAATTAGGAAAATTATCTGACAAAATTCTACTAAACTACTGATTTTCGCTTTCTACGAGTAGTGTAATGATATTGATGCCAAATTACACTGACTTATTTGCCGATATGTATCGTAAAATACTAAATAAACGCGTCCTTTCAGATAATTCGGGCGTCCGACAAGGCGGACCACCGCCGCCGCCGCCATCGCCGCCCCCGCCGCCGCCACAGCAGCCGGACAAGTCGGCGGCGGCCTCGCTGGCCGATCGCTACCGGCAGTCGCGGGCCGCCGTCATCGGCCTTGGCGTCGCCCTCGGCGTCACCCTGCTGGCCATCGTCGGTCTGGCCTGCCGGCTCCGGCAGCTTCGCTCGCGCTTCGGCGCCGCCGGCCAGGGCAAACTGCGGAGCCGCATGGTGGACGACGAGGACTACCTGATCAACGGCATGTACCTCTGAATTGTTTTCAACAAATGTGGCCGGTCAAACTACTAGTCTCGCCACGCTAGTAGTATCGGTAGCATTTTTCTGTAAATTATTGTTTTTATTGAAAATAATTCTATCTGGTTTTGTCGGAATCAGCCCTGTGTGTTTCACTGCTATTTGTGTGCTTTATTGGCCGCTTGATCTTTATCAGAAATCGTTACAAATCCTTCATTAACTTCAATAATTCCCAGCTTCTTTTTATGGATCTATCAGCCCTATGTACAGCTACAATTAACAAAGTCCGTGTTGGGCGGCTGCTTTCGCTTTCAGAGCCAGCTTGTTTCATTCCCAAGCTCGAGCAGGGTGCGCTGCTGCTGGCTGTTTTGTCCGATTTTTTATCCAAAATTTATTCGGATTTTTTATCTATCCAATTTGAAATCCATTTTTCTGCAACATATTTTTTTCTTATTTTCTGTTTTTTTTATATTCACCTAAGAAGGTGAACAACGAAAGTAATTGTTTGCACATTCACTGCTTCGGATATGTTGTCTGACGTCACTACTGCCTACTGCTATTTTATTGAGTAGTAGGCTATCTGGCACATTCCCATAGGCTACTGTTGTTTGTTTTCAGCTAGCTGTTTCAGTGTTGGCAAAGTTAAACAATTCAAAATTCGTTTTGTTAAACAAGGCCAAAAAATTATTCCTTATTTTGCTTGCTGTCGAGTGGAAAAAAAGATGTGTCGTCCTTTGTGGCACTTAAGTGAAAGCTTCACAAAAAAATTTACATAGAGCCTTTAAAACTAGTCATTTAAACCCAAAGTATATGAAGGGCTGTAGTTTTTAATACCGTAAATCTTAGTATGGCAAAATAACTGTATTGTAAATTCTGTTTCTTTGAATTAAATCCTTTGAAGGAAATAGTGTCTCTCCGGCAAATGGGATTATACATATGGCATATCTCATATATGCTTAATTACCCCTTATGTTCAAAAAATCCTTCCTCCATAAATGACGTCATTTGATTGCGCAACCCTTCCCTCTCGACTGTTTTACCTGCCAGACTCTCTGATTGGGTAGCAACCCTACCCGAATGCGTCCATCTCCTCTAACTCATTAGAGATACATGGCAACGGTCTTGGAGGACTGCAAACCATCCTTAATCTTATGTCTTATCTTTAGTTCCAAAATCCATCAAAATCTTTCGGCATTGGTACAATTTTTGCGGCAGAACCATAGATCACGCCAGCCACGTCAGCTTGGGCAGCCTGTCTGGGAGCCATCCGGTTGGCAAATGTCCAGCTGAATGACATCCGGTTTGAAAATGTCCAGCTGAATGACATCCGGTTTACAATTGTCCAGCTGAATGACATCCGGTTTACAATTGTCCAGCTGAATGACATCCGGTTTGAAAATGTCCAGCTGAATGACATCCGGTTAGAAAATGTCCAGCTCAATGACATCCGGTTAGAAAATGTCCAGCTCAATGACATCCGGTTAGAAAATGTCCAGCTGAATGACATCCGGTAAGAAAATGTCCAGCTGAATGACATCCGGTTAGAAAATGTCCAGCTGAATGACATCCGGTTTGCAAATGTCCAGCTGAATGACATCCGGTTTGCAATTGTCCAGCTGAATGACATCCGGTTGGAAAATGTACAGCTGAATGACATCCGGTTGGAAAATGTCCGGCTAAACGATACTAGGTTAAAAACTTAATTGTGGCTTAACTAATATTTTAAGTGTCGTTATTTATCGGCCGAAGCATTCGGTTATTGTTCAATGTAGCCTGGTCTTATTAACCATGCAGGCAGTTACGCAACGCCGCAGTTAGAAGTGCAGAAAATAAGACTTAATAAGGAAGATTGGCATCTCTGTTGGAAAATTGCTTTCTCCAGGCAGAACTTAATTATATTTTGCACCCTCGCTGATCTTACTTGAAAAAGTAACGAAGGTTAAGTGAGCGGATCATTGGTAGATTTCCTTAAAAAACTTCCTACAAGTCCGATTGAAGATGAATTGATACTTATTAGCAAGAAATTCTCAGTTGCAGTGTTTAGGCCTGAGTGTATTTGCGCTATAGATACATCCCATTTTTCAATGGGTAAAAAAACTTCTTTTGATGATTAAAACAAAAAAGTGGCAGTTGGGAGGGCCACAGGCTGATGCTGAGGCCGCTATGCAAATAAAAAAATTTCCGGTGAGGTAATGCAACATTCTGCGTGAAAATACAACTGGCCCTACTGTTTAAAAGTACGATGGGTACTGCCAATGGGGGTTCCCGGAAGGAGGCGCCATCCCCAGCGAAGGAAAATGAAAAAATTCGATGAAGAAAAGCGGTAGTGCACGCAAAAAGCAATTGAGTTTTGCCGAAATACGGAAGCAGAGGTTTAAAGTGTGCGGCTTTGGCTGGTTAATGCAAGATTCACGGACCCATTCAGGAAATCTGGTACGTGGCTGTCAGCGCGTCACCCACCCGTTGTCAGGCAGTCACTGGCCGACCTCGCCCTGTCCGTGCCGATTCCAGAATGACTTTTTCGTCACCGGCATGTTGAAGTCGAAGATGCAGGCGTGGGCAGCCGAGAACGGCTTGGTGGACAGGTACTGCAGGTACACCAGCATCTCCTCCGTGACCAGGTGAACGTAGGCGCGAGGCCACTCAGCGCGTAGCAGGACGTGACCTGCCAAAAATGTGCGACAAGCATGATCGTGAATCGCCTGGTTAGGAAAACACCCCAAACCTATGCTAACTCTGTAGACGAAATTCAAACAGCTCCCTCACCCTCCATGTTGATGAGCAGCACCACGCTGTAGCTGCTGTAGTGCTTGGGCTGGTCGCCCTCTTCGTGGCCGTCGTGCTTGAACACAAACAACACGCCGAGGGAGCCGACCGGGTAGATGCGGCTGGACCCGCCCTCCGTGAACTTGACGCACTTGGACACGTCAAAGGTGCGCGGATTGGCCAGACTGCTCAGCGACTCAAAGTTGGGGAAAAACTCCAGCGTCATGTTCTGCCGGTTCAGCACAATCAGATCGCCAGCGCTGCTGACTGCGTGCTCGAACCAGGCCGAGCTCGACGATTTCTGCAGGCCCGAGGTCGGCCGGGGCAGCCGCTCCAGCGAGTGCAGCTGCTTGAGCGTGATCGTGTCCACCAGGATGCACTTGGTCCGGCTGGAGACGAACAGCAGCTTGCCGTCTGGCGACAGCGAGTAGTGCTCGCTGCGCTGCACGTTGTGCTTGCTGAACTTGTTCAAGATCTTGCGGTTGGCAGTGTCGTAGGAGCAGAATACCAGCGGCTTGCCAGTCGGGTTGTCCTGCAACGAAGCGGAGCCCATGGCGCCGCCGCTGTTGCTGCTGGTCTCGTCGGTGCCCTCCACCTTGGAGATGAGCAGGATGGTGGTCGGCGAGCTCCAGTGGAAGCTGAGATACTTCTCCGTCTTGTTGAAGCCGGTGATGCCGAGGAAGATGACCTGCTGCGGCACCATCACCTGCTCGTTCCAGAACGTGAAGGTCGACTGCCGGCCGGCACTCATCGGCTTGCGCGAGTCCTGCACGCACCAGAGAGCGCCGAGCGGGATCCGGTTGTTGAACGCCGTAACCGTGGTAACGAGCTCGCCGAGCGAGGTCTGGTAGACGCCCACCTTGTCCATGGTGGCCAGGCTGTAGAACTCGATCTTGGATTGGAACACCACGCAGAGGTTGTCCCGGTTGTCGTAGGACACGATGCCCCTCGGCCGGTGGTCCACGTCAAACTCGATGGTTTTCTTCTTGCAATTGTTTTTCTCCTCCGGGACGCGCTTGTTGATGAAGATTTTGATTTTGTCTGCCGTCAGCGCGGCAAAGTAATTGGCGGTGAAGGCCAGTTCAGCGATGTTCACCGGGAAGCGCACGTCCTGCGGGTTGACGCCGAGGATCCAGTTCACTTGCCGGCGCAGATGATCGTTGCTGTACTTTGAGTCGTCGTTCTCTTCCAGGAGCGCCATGTTGTTCAGCGGCTTGACGCCTCCCGAGTGTCGCGCGGCCGCAGCAGCACTCGTGGCCGCCGCTGCAGCTGCCGCAGCAGCCGCTTTAGACTCCGCGGCGTGACTGACCAAATTTCCGCCAGCGGCGCTTTCGGCATGAGCTGTTGAAGCCATTCAAAGGGGATGTGCGTTACTAGGGGCTGCTTGCCGTCTTCTATTTTTGCTTAGAAAGCCAAAAGCATCCGTATGGATTTGACTCAAGTCCTAACACTCTCTTTGAGTTAGAAACTCAAGGCTCGTCCGCGAATTGGGTTCGAAAAATACAGCCCTGAGCGGAGCGATAAGTCTGGCCATAGACAACTGAATCGTTGGGCGCGTTATTCGCGTCAAATTGTAAAGCATTATTATTAAATGCAATCACGTTGATACTTGAAAACAAAAATCAGACTCTTGTCTTATTTGCACTTGTCTATCCACAGTATCTACCTAGCGAAATGCACTTATTTTATTAGTGCCATCCGAAGCAAATAAATAAAGCAAAAAGATAAACTTAGTCAATTGCCACAAGACTTGCTTGAATCAAACATGATACACATGCCTCCACGTACTAGAGTAGAATTGCAGAGACAGAGTATAATTAGTCACTAAATCAGTCACTAAAGAACTCTGATTAAGCAACCAATCGCATAAATAAAACTGAGAAAGGAAAAAACTCATGACGAAATAAACAAGCAGAGAGCCAACACAAGCATGGCCAGTTAAGGCTTTATTGATTTGTGCACAATTGTGACAGATCAGCCGGCGCAAGCTTACCACTCTACTAGTCTTTAAGTAGCGCAATATGCATTGAGTTACCTTAATTTGTTAAAAACCTACAGCATAACGCGGCCTCAATTTGGAATGCAATGTTTAATTCAAAACGAAAAAACAAAACAAAACAAAGGAAGACCAAAAGCAAACATAAAGATTAATCGTGGAAGACAATCATTGTTTGATCACAGAAAACCCCGCACCGCAGCCTGCACTAAATCTGTAAAGCTAGCAATATTTTTTGGCTAAAAAATGAAATATGCTACTCACAGTATAACACAGCTAAGTAGCCAATTGTGAGTTGCAATAGACAAGGGAAGAACAGCCATAAAGACAAAGTAAAATACTGAGAAAATTAAAACTTTTTTGGAATAGTTTTCGGTCCCAGCGGGCCGGCATATTTTCAGTAAATTTTTGCTTGAAAAGCACTATTTGAACATGCATAATGTATAAGTACTGCAGACTTTCGTAAATTGTAGATTGAAGACTCGAGTCCGGGACCCTTTGGCACTGAAGCAGCTGTGCAAATCGCATCGCCTCGTCAAGAAAGCAGACTAGACTCGAACCCGGGACTCATAGCACTGTCTGTGAATTGACTAAACGAATTAGAGGCGGGTAGGTTTATGAGGACACGCGCTCTCGAAGTCGCTTAATTCGATCTGGCGGCATCAGCCGCTGACACCGGCGCGTCCTCGGCTTCAGCATCGTCGCCATCGACACCGCCAGCTTCAGCCAGTTGGCGCAGCCGCTCGGCTCGCTCCCGCTTCAGCTGCTGCTGCCGCTCCGCATTCGCCGTGGCTGACGACCCGGCCGCCGAGGAGTCGCCACCGCCTGCGATTCTTTCCTAGAAAAAAAGTTTCATGCTACTTAAAAACAAGAAAAAGTAGTGCAAACGGTACTTTATGATATTTTTACATTTTTTTCCTGACTTGAAAAGCAATCCTCACCTGACGTTAGAGTAGGCGTTGCCCAGCGATTTCGCGGCATTCGAACTCTTAGCTGCCGTCCATTTCTGGGAAAATTTGGCTGCCATGCTGTGCGCCAGGCCGGACGTGCGATCCTTGGCGCCTTTGGCGGCGCTGGCTGTTCGCTGGAAACTGCACAAAAAGCAGGAAAAATGCCGTCAAAATTAGTCAAGAATTGTCTTAATCGAGAGCTACTTACGTCCCAGACTCCTTCAGCTGCATCCAGGAGGTGCGAAAGTCGCTTCGAATTTCGCCAAGCACGGTGACGCCCAGTTGACGCTTGAGCTCGTTGGCTCGACGCAGTTTTGAATTGAGCACCTGGCGCAGAGTCTGGATCTCCTCCTCGGTCTAGGAGAAAAATGAGGGCGTTTGTTTCAACATAATTTTAAATTTGTTACTTTTTACTTTAGAAGCTCGTGGACCAAAGACCTAATGGTTATGTACAACCAATCAGTTACTGGACTATCGAGATTTACCTTCTCCAGCTCTAAAGTCCAGTCCTGCCGCTGCCTGTCTCGCTCCTCTTGCGACATTGCGCCCAGCCTTTCCTCTTCAGTGCCAGACAGATCTGTATGATGGTCAGCACTGGAGGAATCATCATATTCCTCCTCAGCACCTGTATTAAAATTCATGATTAATTAGTCATCTTTAACTTCAACTATTTTTTGTGAATAAATAGCATATTTCAACCAAATGCTACATATGCATGATAAGTATTTGCAGGAATTTCAGCAAATATTTTTCTATTCAACATTTCAATTTATCATTATTAAAATTCAAAAGGTATTTCAGTAATTAACATGAAATGTAATTACATACTTGAGCATGTTAAGCTTTTGTATTTTAACCATCCTTGCATTTTTTGTTTTAACTTAAAGTAGCTAGCTATCAATGGCAACAAAAAATATATTTAAATATGCCATGCACTAGCCATCTATCACTTTAAATATTTGTAAAAGTTTACCACTCTTTTAAGATATATTTGCCAAAAAATTAGGGTTAAGTAGAAATCTATAATTGCTTTAGTTAAGAATCTAAAAATATAAAAAATTTTGAGCTATTGAGCAATTAATTATTCATTTATAGATAGATGAGATAAAACGAAAATGACGTAAAATGAATGAAATTATGGTTCAATTATATCCGAGATAAAAAATTTTAGGTTACCTTCAGATTTCTTCTCTTTTGACGAAGCCATTTTACTTATTAAGAGGCTTTAGCTAAAGAACCTTTTTTGCAACTTTAATGTCGAGTTGCAAATAATTTTCTAAGAAAGGCATTTAAAATAGTGCTACGACATTAATCGCTTTCACAAAGATAAACAAAGAATCGCATCTAAATATTGATTCGGTTTGCCTCGGAGATTCTGCATAGACATTCTATTCGTTTCAGTAGGATATTATATATATTTTCGAAATACCTAAAACTATTTTTTTCAATTAAATTTATACTTTGATAATAAAAGCTCTTATATTTGCCGCATAGGCATTTCAAAATACCTAAAATTTCAACTAGTAACCTGTGCCCTCAAATGTCTTCCCCACTACCATCGCAGACTCTTTTTATTCTATGATGTAAATATATGCCGTAAATTGTAGCCTTCAAAGTAAAGAATCTTTATGCTGGATGCTTGCAAAAATTAGCAGAGCATAATTAATTTGCGTCGAAGGGTATGCATGCAGGATTATGCTATTTCTATCGGCAGTGGCTTGAATGCTTTGTACAATAAAATGCTTCTTGTACACACGCACAATGCTGCATTAAATGTATTTAGATGCACTTAAAACAGTTCAATCAGCTTTAATTTAACAAAATAAAAGTTCACTAAAACAGTAATTATACAAGTCACGGTGTACAATGATGAGTACCGTATAAGCTTTATTTACAAATCAAAACCTTTGTAGGTGTTTCATCTAATTCAACGAAATGAATTTTTGCGCTAGAATTTAGCTTAGACGCGGGCCAGTTCCCGGTGAGCTGATAGAGTGCCGCGTTGGATAGCAGCTGGTAGCTGATCTTCTTGAAGCCGTGCCTCTCTCAGGTTATGCATGCAGTAGCCAAGGACTTCTAGAGTAGAAGGACGCTACACTCCAAATATTTGAAGGCCAAATGTTTATGTTTTTTTTATTTTTGTATATGGCTAAAACTTATTATTTCAGTGTATTTTCGGCCTTCAATTTTTTTGAGTGTTGCGTCCTTCTAACAAATAGTAACAAAAGTGACTTCTAGTGGTCCTTGGCAGTAGCTACATGTACATCCAGGGATTCGCACTTCAGGAACTCAAATATTCCTCAGCGACGCCATTTTTGTGCTGTCAGGTGCTTTTTAAGCAGTATTATCATTTGAGATTTTAAAAAAGGATTTATAATTCCATCCATTTGTATAAATTACTTCTTTGCTACTTTGTAAATATCTTTTAGAGAGCGAACCATGCGGTGAGGTGGTTTTTATATTCTGACAACCATTGTAGATATATTTAACAAATAATTAAAACTTTTAGAAAAAAACCTACTGTAAAATATAATGATAAATAAAGGCTACCATTTACACTGACGAAAAATATAGCAACTAATTAAAGCAAAAAAGGCCATGAATGGATTTAAAATTATAACTTCGACTAGAATAGTCAGAGAAAAAAAGAGTTGAAGAGTAAAAGAAAAACAAATAGACGGTGGTTTGATTAAAACAAAATAAAAATTACTGCTAAAAAACTCAGAGATTTTACAGTAGCCTATAAATTCGGCAGACTAGAAAAATAAGCCTTACAAGTTAGGTAGAGACAAAATTGGAGGGAAATCGTTTTACTTTCTAGGACTTTCTACCCGTCGACTGCTGCCTAGCAACAGATCCAGCTTTGTCTCGCTTAGCCCCGCTTCTGGCCCCGGCGCCCTGGTCTTTTCGAACGATGTGCTTCTCCACCTTCTGCTTGAGCTCCGTCTGCGACATCGGCCGCACCTCCGCGCCGGGGTCTTCGTCGTCGTCAAAGTCGTCGCTGAAAATTACGTGTGGATGAGAAAAACATTTTATGCTGTGTTCCCCGATGTCCGGCTTTATTTTTTTAGTCAGAGCTTTCAGTGAAACAAATAAAAGACCGTGAAAAATTAGATGCCGTATACTCTGCCTACAGTTGTCACAGGCAATGGTTTGAGTTCGTTGGCAGCTCACCCAATGGCAGGCGGCAGCACCTGTATGTCCGTGAGCTCCCTGCCGTGACCGGACAGGCCCAGGGTGAGGCCGTGCTGCGGCTGCGGGGCGCCGTCCTCCTTGTCAAAGCGCTGAAATTTTAGTCAGATTGAAATAGTCACAAATGCTGGACGCCTTATAAAAACAACTTAATAGAGTTCCTAGTAATAAAAAAACAGCGAGTATAACAAAAAACTTTTTTTGAACTCAAAATGCTTACTCGTAAGTATAATTGATGCAAAAAATATTGTTTCGCTTCAACAAAACATAAAATTCGACGCTAATCTTTCTAGCAACTGAGAAATCTACTGGCACATTTGTATTCTGTAATGACAGCAAACGAAACGCTACTACGTGATTGAAACTCAAAAATTTTTAAGGGGATTCTTATTCATTCTCAGAATATTGATTTGCACCGTCCTCAATACAGTTACCTCATCTTCATCGATTGAATTTTGCAGTCCAGGGCGCTTCTAGGATTCAGAATCGGACAATATTTTCAGCAAATTGACCGAAGCTGGCTCAATTTCGACACACAAAGAGCACGCAATTCGGCGCGGATCCCAAAGCTCACCTTAGTCTGCAGGTAGTACTGCACAGCTAGAAGCTCGTTAGTCCGCTGCTCAACAGCGCCCAGATAGAGCATGCAGTTCCGATTGGAGATTGTATCATCCGCTCCCAGCATCTCCCGGATGTGGCCGTCCGAGCAGCCGCACTTGTCGAACACGGACTTGATGGCTGCCTGCAACTCTTCCAGCGTCCGTCGCACGGTGTCGAGCTTGTCGGCCGCCTCAGTTCTGGCCGCCTTGGCTGCGGCGATTTTGCGCTCAATGTCGGCGAGAATTCGCTCGCGCTCAACTTCCAAATCGTTGTCTTCGTTCACGAAGCTGAAATTAGAAAGCCGGAAAAGTGCATTCGAGCTTATTCTTGAAAGTTAGCACCAATAGCCAGACTTTCTCACGTCTCCATGTCCCGCTTCAGACGGTCGATCTCCTCCGTGAGCGTCTCGATCTGGTTGTTCTGCTCAGACACGTATTGGAACAGCGCAAAGTTGTCATCCTCGCGCTGCACAAAGTCGCGAACGATCACGTCCAGGTCGTCCTCGCCAGTGATCTCGCGAATTCGCTCCATGGCCTCCTCCTGGTCGCGATAGGCCCGGCGCTGCGCCTCTCTCGCCTTCTCGCCGTGCGAGCCATGCTTCAAACGGCGGTCCTGCGCCTCGCGCTTCCACTCGTCGCGAGCGTTCGCTTTGCGCGTCATAAAGTCGCGCAGTTTGTTGTCGTGATCGATGAAGCGCTCAAGATCGCGCTTCTCGTTGCAGTACTGCGCCTCGTCTTTCTCGTTGCGGTCGCGCAGCGCAACGATCTTGTTGATGCAGTCATCGCGCTGCTCGTAGGCCTTTAGAAGGGGACAGGGTTTTGGGGCGTTGCCTGATCTGACTGGATTTGTTCCCATCATCAATATTTTGTTGTTAAGAGTCTCACCTTGGTGGCCGACTCAGTCAGGAAGGCCTTCTGTTGTCTGACTTCCTCAACTTCAACCAGCAGCTTGCGGTAGAGATCGTCAAACATTGACTTCTCCGAGCGCAGTCGGTCGATCTCCTCTCGCAGGCGAGCATTTTCAGTGAGGGTATCGTTGTACCTGTGCAAAGGTCGAATTGCACAAGTTTTTAATTAGGTTGAAGAACTTTTTGGGCTCAGAAACATGTAAGGTTTAGCCCTGTGATGATGTTTATTCTCCCTAACTCACCGCTTATTCTCTTTATCCAGTCGGTTCTCCAGTGTCTGCCGGCGCTTCTGTTGATTCGCCGAGCGCTGAGCAGCTCCGCCTTTCTCGTTGCGGCCCAGTCCGGCATTCTCCTTCTTTAACTGGCGATTTTCGCGCTCAGCCTTGCGAATCTCCGAGTCGAGCGTACCGATCTTGGCCCGCTCATTCTCGATCTGCTCCTCCAGATCGTCTCGCTCTCGCGACAGCTCCGTGAGTTTGTTGAGGGTCTGCTTGTCCGCTTTCTGATTCTGGTCGCTCTGAGCCTGGCTCAGGTCCGTCTTGATCTCTTTGTTCTCCTTCTCTAAGTGATCGATTTCTTCTCTGAAAAAAGCGGAAATTCAGGAAGGTTTATACGATCGTAAAGTGTCAAAAATAGCCATAGCAGACTGTATGGGTAACATCGGCATCCAAAAACGTTATCTTCTTGTATTGGCCCTCATTTTTATACTACGAGTATGAGCGTACAGAAAGTTACAAAAAATATTTTTCGCTAACTTTTGCTTCCTCAGAGTGTCCTGCGACTCAGCGATGTAAGTCCGCCGGTCGTTCTCCAGAATTCTGTACTGATTCTGCAGGCGCTCGAACTCCTCTTGCAGTAGCGCATCGTTAGCCTCGTCTCCATCATCCGCAGCGGATCTTGGGCGAGGCATGACGACGAACTAGCTGACTGGAACGAAGCGCGATTGTTAATTAATCATTTTAGTCGTGCATTTCTCATTGAAGCTTGGAACAAAATAAACTTTTGCGTGGCTTTTTCAGTCAAAACTCTAATCATAGTAAACTAATAGAAATTTACACTGGAAGTATTTGGGATTTCTAAATGTCAAATTTATTCATATTAATTAGATTAGCTGTTTCAAAGAAAGAGTTACTTTGACATATTTTGAAGAACCTGTATGATAAATATTTATAATATTGATGTCTTACCTATTTTTATGGCATCATTTAAACAAGCTTTCGTGCAGTCATAAAAAACTTCTAAAAGCAAAGGTTGTCCTGTGTTATAACAATAAAAGGCTAGTTTTCAAAGGTAGATATAGCATCAAATATATAGCTTAAATTTGGGAAAGTCACTATAAAAGATAAATTCGAGGCAAATTTAGAAAATTATTTCATGGATAATTTACGATATCAGATATGCGTATTTTTCTCTCAAAAGTATTACAACTTTTATCTATGCATTACAGAAATTTTGCATTTTTTCTCAGAAAATAGACACGCTAGTGACAGAAAATTTATTATGGATAAAAAACTGTTGATTAAAAACTAAAAAAACATGAGCGGCGCTCTCTTATGAATATCTTATGAATAGTATTAGTAAAAACTTCTCAAGCTGATTTAAAATGTTATGCACTAGATCTACGTGTGTACATAACCTCTGTAAAAGATATGATCGATGTAGGCCGTTAAAATAGATACATGTTCTGTTGAAATTTTTCTGAACCGGCTTCAGTTTTGACTGAAAAATTGCTTGTGTGGTTAAATGCATTCCTACTGCCATATAGCACTATAAGAAATTAATAAGTTGTCTACAATATTGAATTGGAGTCACTAAGTTGTCAAGGTGACCTGTCGAATTCCAAAATTATCTATATAAATTTTAAAATAAGATTAAAAAAACCAAGATGCTTAAAACTTATAATTAATATTTTAACTTTTAATTGGCTCATGAAATGATTATATTTGTTAATGTTAATTCATTTTAGTAACTTTTAACTAGAAAGCTTTACAGGAAACTATGAGTCTATCAACTAAACGCATAATCTTATTATCTCCGATGAAATCGGTGTTTTCTCTTATACAGCCTTTATTTAAACGGTTTTTGACATCATCAGGTAATATAAATAACTATAGAATTATCTAAAGAATTCAATTTTACCTTAGTACTGCTCTAGAGAAAAGAATATAGCAATATCTATTGTGATATGACAATCAGCATATCATCCATTCCCAGCACATACTCTACTATATTGTTTAAATATTTCTATATTTCTAGCCGGTCAACATAGGATAGACGTTTCTACTCTGTATTATTTGAATAATACTGTTTTTTGCGGGATTATGTTAATCATGTTTATTGGTCATTGCTAATAGCTAAATTTATTTAAAATGTGCAGCAATCATACCAGAGATTAAAATGTGATAGTTCAATTAAATATTTTAGCCATGGGTGCTGGATGCAGCTCATCAGGTAAAAATGTCCCACTAATCAGGGCTTTAATTGAAAGAAAACTGCTTCACCTTAAGTCTTGTCTATGAAATTTAAACTTGATAAACCAATTAAAGTAATGAACTTTAATTAAACAAATAAGCTACATTTTTTCTGCCTTGATTCATTCAGTAAAAATTATTATCCTTAGTTTCTTTTGATTTGCATGCAATAAATTGGCAATCTCTGTGGCAAACACAAGATTATACAAAGATAAATTATTCTTTTTTTGCAATTAAATATTCTTCTAATTTAAGGTGCTACAGTCTCTAGAACCAATATCCAAGCTGCTGCCAGTCTTGAATCTTTGTCAAGACCAATTGCTGTCAACATTCCATCAAGAATGCTTTCTACTGGTAAGTTACAAAAGCTTACTAAAGTTATAGCGGATTTCTAGATTAAAATTCATAACAAAACTTCATTTTTCTGCAGATGCAGATAAGTCAGCATTTTCTGTGGAAGTTTGCAAAGAGTCCGAGATCGGCGATGGCAGGTAGGAGCAAGTCCTGATGCTCATTTGAACGCAAAGTTTTTAAATCAAATTCCCCATTGACAAAATTCTCGTTTTGTATCCTCGCCGCAGCTCCGGCATGAAGCAGATGAAGTTCGGCGAGTTCCCCGTGCTGGTCGGCCGCACAGACGACGCGGACAGGCGGCTGTTTGCCGTCGGCGGCAAGTGCCCGCACTTCGGCCTGCCGCTGGCCGGCGGCCAACTCTCTGGCCAGCGTCTGCGCTGCCCCTTTCACGGCGCCTGCTTTAATGTGGTCAGCGGCGATATTGAGGAGTCGCCTGGCATGGATTGCCTGCCCACCTTCAAGGTGAAGCTTTAGTCTTGGCTATAGCGGCAGCTTTAGTTGCTTAAGTTTGATTTTCTGGTCATTGTGCAGCTTGATGTTCTGGTCATTGTGCAGCTTGATGATCTGGTCATTGTGCAGCTTGATGTTCTGGTCATTGTGCAGCTTGATGTTCTGGTCATTGTGCAGCTTGATGTTCTGGTCATTGTGCAGCTTGATGTTCTGGTCATTGTGCAGCTTGATGTTCTGGTCATTGTGCATCTTGATGTTCTGGTCATTGTGCAGCTTGATGTTCTGGTCATTGTGCAGTCTGATGTTCTGGTCATTGTGCAGCTTGATGTTCTGGTCATTGTGCAGCTTGATGTTCTGGTCATTGTGCAGCTTGATGTTCTGGTCATTGTGCAGCTTGATGTTCTGGTCATTGTGCAGCTTGATGTTCTGGTCATTGTGCATCTTGATGTTCTGGTCATTGTGCAGCTTGATGTTCTGGTCATTGTGCAGTCTGATGTTCTGGTCATTGTGCAGCTTGATGTTCTGGTCATTGTGCAGTCTGATGATCTGGTCATTGTGCAGCTTGATGTTCTGGTCATTGTGCAGCTTGATGTTCTGGTCATTGTGCAGTCTGATGTTCTGGTCATTGTGCATTCTTAGCTCTCCGCTCGACGCACTGTTACTCAACACCGGCGGAGAGTCTGTTGCCTGCAGCAACTCCAGAAGCTCCCCAAACCTGATCTCCGATCCAGGTGTCCGTCCGCGCCTCTGACCGAATGGTGCTGGTTGAGGGTGCGCCTCCAGCCGGTGGCAAATTTGTTGTTGAGCGGCCGCTCTGCAGCTTCCAGCCGGAATTCGCCTCCGAGCACTTCGTCATCATTGGCGGCGGCCCAGCCGCTGCCGCCGCCGCCGACAGCCTTCGCCAGGAGGGCTTCCGCGGCAAGCTGACGGTGCTGAGCGCCGAGTCGGTGCCGCCGTTCGACCGGACCAAGCTGAGCAAGGCGATGTCCGCCGAGCCCAGCCTGCTGCGCACCGCCGAGCACTTCGCCCAGCATGACATCGAGCTGATGCTGGAGTCGCGTGTCGAGTCCGTCGATCTCGCCCAGCGGACGGTGGAGTTTCAGTCCAAGAATGGCCGCCTGGTGCTGCCCTACACCAAGCTGCTGGTCTGCTCCGGCTCCTCCGCCAGGCAGCTGGGCGTGGACACGCCGCGCCACGGAGTTCACTACCTGCGCAACCCGGACGATGCCAGGCGAATCCACGAGGACGGGCAGGGCGCCGACGCCGTCCTGATCGGCTCGTCCTTCATCGCCTTGGAGACCGCCGCCTATCTGGTTGCCAACGGGGCCAAGTCCGTCACCGTGCTGGCCCGCGACCCCGTGCCCTTCAAGGCGCTGTTCGGCGAAGCTGCCGGCACCGCCGTTCGCCGACTTCACGAGAGCAAAGGCGTCCGGTTTGTCATCGGAGAGTTGGACGGCTTCAGCTCGGACGCTCAGGTGAGCAGGCGGTGCGATTTTTCCGAAACATGCTAGGCGCATAAAAATAATTAGTAGCTGCAAATGGTGGAACAAAATAATTTGCGGTAAAAGTACAAAAAATTTTCTAAATTAGATTTTTAATTTATTAAAAGTACAAATATTCTTTAAGTTACGCAGTGAATTTCGTAAAAGTACAAAAATTCTTTAAAGTACACGTTAAATTTATTAAAAGTGCAAATATTATTTAAATTACGCGGTGAATTTCGTAATAGTACAATTATTCACTGAAGTGCACAATAAATTTATTAAAAGTACAAATATTCTCTAAATCCTCTTCCTCCCTCGTCTTGCCTGCCCAGGGCCGACTGACCGGCGTCAAGCTGAAATCCGGCGACACCCTGCCGGCGCAGCTGTGCGTCGTCGGCATCGGCGCCACGCCCAACACGGCCTTCCTGCCGGCCAGCCTGCTGGCAGACGGCAAGCCCGGCAGCAGCCCGCTAGTGGTTGGCGCGGATCTGCGCTCGCCGATTGACGCCAACGTGTTCGGCGCCGGCGACGTTCTGGGCTACGGGCACTGGCAGACCGCCCAGACCCAGGGCCGCCTGGCCGCCAGGTCGATGCTCGGCCAGCCGATCCGCCAGCCGCTGGCCACGTTCTTCTGGACGCTGATGTTCGGCACCGTGGTGCGCTACACCGCTCTGGCCGCCGGTGGCGACGGCCGGCCCTCGTCGCCATGGAAACGCGCTGTAGTGGCGGAGCCGCGCGAAGAATTCAAATTTATGACCTATCTGGTGGACGAAGGCGACCAGGTGGTTGCCGGGGTGGCCGTCGGTCAGGGGCCCGCGCCGGTGCTGCTCGCCAACCAGCTGGAGAAGGGCCGGCCGGTTGACCTGAAGAGCGTGCTGGCTTAGGGTGGCTGGGGGTTGATTGACGGGACGAATGATTTATGGCTAATTACCGCTGGACTGAGTGATTGATTTTCATATTTTTCTTGCGCTTCCAGGCTGAGTCGCTAGGGGTAGCTAGATGTCCGGGTCAGGGGTAGCTAGATGCCCGGGTCAGGGGTAGCTAGATGTCCGGGTCAGGGGTAGCTAGATGCCCGGGTCAGGGGTAGCTAGATGCTCGGGTCAGGGGTAGCTAGATGCTCGGGTCAGGGGTAGCTAGATGCCCGAGTAAGGGGTAGCTAGATGCTCGGGTCAGGGGTAGCTAGATGCCCGAGTAAGGGGTAGCTAGATGCCCGGGTCAGGGGTAGCTAGATGCCCGGGTCAGGGGTAGCTAGATGCCCGGGTCAGGGGTAGCTAGATGCTCGGGTCAGGGGTAGCTAGATGCTCGGGTCAGGGGTAGCTAGATGCCCGGGTCAGGGGTAGCTAGATGCCCGGGTCAGGGGTAGCTAGATGCTCGGGTCAGGGGTAGCTAGATGCCCGGGTCAGGGGTAGCTAGATGCCCGGGTCAGGGGTAGCTAGATGCTCGGGTCAGGGGTAGCTAGATGCCCGGGTCAGAGGTAGCTAGATGCTCGGGTCAGGGGTAGCTAGATGTCCGGGTCAGGGGTAGCTAGATTCCCGGGTCAGGGGTAGCTAGATGCCCGGGTCAGGGGTAGCTAGATGCCCGGGTCAGAGGTAGTAATATATAATAGGGGATTAGTACAATATAGTACCTGTATATTTGTCGCACAAGAAAAATATGACATCATTTATAGCTCGTATCGTTCTACAAACTATAGACTTAAAACATTTTATTTAGCCTTGAATCCCTAGACTTTACAGAAGATTTTTTAGATGCTCGGGTCAGGGGTAGCTAGATGCTCGGGTCAGGGGTAGCTAGATGCTCGGGTCAGGGGTAGCTAGATGCCCGAGTCAGGGGTAGCTAGTTGCCCGAGTCAGGGGTAGCTAGATGCCCGGGTCAGGGGTAGCTAGATGCCCGGGTCAGGGGTAGCTAGATGCCCGGGTCAGGGGTAGCTAGATGCCCGGGTCAGGGGTAGCTAGATGCCCGGGTCAGAGGTAGTAATATATAATAGGGGATTAGTACAATATAGTACCTGTATATTTGTCGCACAAGAAAAATATGACATCATTTATAGCTCGTATCGTTCTACAAACTATAGACTTAAAACATTTTATTTAGCCTTGAATCCCTAGACTTTACAGAAGATTTTTTAATTTATAGCAGATTTAAAATTTCTAACCTTGATGCAGTGATCATTTTTTTTGTTAGCTGTAAAATTAGAAAATAAATTTTGACTTTTCTTTTGTCTGATTGACACAAATTTATTCCGGATCCGCTGTTTTTTTTTCTAATTTTGTAAGGCATTTTGTAATTGCTGCTTCAATTTTCGAGCTCAACTTGGCCTTTTTTAATTAGTTCATAAGAACACCTTCACTTTGGTTCACTGCGCTGTGCCAGTGTTATGGAAAATAAATGTTATTTTATTTATAGTCCAAAATATTTGCCTTATACCGTTTCCTTTTTAAGAAAAGCCTAAAAGTCCATCTACCAGATCTATCTATCTATCTATCTATCTATCTATCTATCTGTCTATCTATCTATCTATCTATCTATCTATCTATCTATCTATCTATCTGTCTATCTATCTATCTATCTATCTATCTATCTATCTATCTATCTATCTATCTATCGATCTATCTATCTATCTATCTATCTATCTATCTATCTATCTATCTATCTATCTATCTATCTATCTATCTGTCTATCTATCTATCTATCTATCTATCTATCTATCTATCTATCTATCTATCTATCTGTCTATCTATCTATCTATCTATCTATCTGTCTATCTATCTATCTATCTATCTATCTATCTATCTATCTATCTATCTATCTATCTATCTATCTATCTATCTATCTATCTATCTATCTATCTATCTATCGATCTATCTATCTATCTATCTATCTATCTATCTATCTATCTATCTATCTATCTATCTATCTGTCTATCTATCTATCTATCTATCTATCTATCTATCTATCTATCTATCTATCTATCTATCTATCTATCTATCTGTCTATCTATCTATCTATCTATCTATCTATCTATCTATCTATCTATCTATCTATCTATCTATCTATCTGTCTATCTATTCGTATTGCAGGCCGCAGTGTGTCTCTGAGCCAGCGAGCGATGCAGCAGTCCCCGCACTCCCCCTATGCCAGCGACCGGTCTCGAATTCCGCCCACCCCCGCACGCCGGCCGCTGCCGCTGGCCCTGCTGCACCTGGTCGGCGTTGTGGTCTGGGCCTACCTGCAGGCCGCCGCCAGCCTCTTGCGCAGCTGCCTGGGCCTGCGACCGGCCAAGGTTGGCGGCCAAATTGTTGTCATCACCGGCGCTGCCCAGGGCATCGGCCTGGCCACCGCTGAGCTGTTCGCTAAGAACAAGTGCGTCACCGTGCTCACGGACGTCAGCGTGAGTGCCGACTGACTCCCCTGAGTGCTAGGATTGCGGCAGTTCTTGCGTCGTTTGTACCAGATCCTCAGGTTGGGATGTCAGCCTCCCAGATCCTCAGGCTGGGATGTCAGCCTCCCAGATCCTCAGGCTGGGATGTCAGCCTCCCAGATCCTCAGGCTGGGATGTCAGCCTCCCAGATCCTCAGGCTGGGATGTCAGCCTCCCAGATCCTCAGGCTGGGATGTCAGCCTCTCAGATCCTCAGGCTGGGATGTCAGCCTCCCAGATCCTCAGGTTGGGATGTCAGCCTCTCAGATCCTCAGGTTGGGATGTCAGCCTCCCAGATCCTCAGGTTGGGATCTCAGCCTCCCAGATCCTCAGGTTGGGATGTCAACTTCCCAGATCCTCAAGTTGGGAGGTCAACTTCCCAGATCAATCCATGGGTTGGCCGCGATCCTACCAGACGCTCGCTGAATGCAAGAAACATAATCATTTCAAATCCCCAACCGGCTGGCATCCCACCTTCTCAGGCGGGCGTTCACGATGCTGCCAAATCGCTGGAGTCCCGCGGCTTCCTGACCGCCAGCTACCAGATGGACGTCACCAAGCCAGACAGCGTGGCCGACTGCCTGGCCGACGTAGTTCGACGTTTCGGCAAGATCGACATCCTGGTGAGCAACGCCGGCATCCTGCACGGCAGGTCGCTGCTGGACCTGACGGAGGCTCAGATCCGGGCTGCGCTGGATGTCAACTTGCTGGGCAACATCTGGGTGAGTGCGGCTGTGTAGCTCACCGCTGGGACTAGCTTATTTCACACCGGAAGTACTCGATTCCACATTGGAAGAAACTAACCCCACACTGGAACTATCTAATCCAACACCGGAACTACCTAATCCAACTCCGGAGCTTTCTAATCCCACACCGGAACTCTCTAATACCACACCGGTACTCTTCAATCCGACACCGGAACTCTCTAATCCCACACCGGAACTCTCCAATCCCACACCGGTACTCTCCAATCCCACACCGGAACTCTCCAATCCCAAACCGGTACTCTCCAATCCCACACCGGAACTATCTAATCCCACACCGGAACTCTCTAATACCACACCGGTACTCTTCAATCCGACACCGGAACTCTCTAATCCCACACCGGAACTCTCCAATCCCACACCGGTACTCTCCAATCCCACACCGGAACTCTCCAATCCCAAACCGGTACTCTCCAATCCCACACCGGAACTATCTAATCCCACACCGGAACTCTCTAATACCACACCGGTACTCTTCAATCCGACACCGGAACTCTCTAATCCCACACCGGAACTCTCCAATCCCACACCGGTACTCTCCAATCCCACACCGGAACTCTCCAATCCCAAACTGGTACTCTCCAATCCCACACCGGAACTCTCTAATCCCACACCGGAACTCTCCAATCCCAAACCGGTACTCTCCAATCCCACACCGGAACTATCTAATCCCACACCGGAACTCTCTAATCCCACACCGGAACTCTCTAATCCCACACCCAAACTCTCTAATCCCACACTGGAACTCTCCAATCCCACACCGGAACTCTCCAATCCCACACCGGAACTCTCTTATCCCCCACCCGCAGGTGATTCGCGCCGCCCTGCCGCACATGATCAAGCGAGGCCGAGGCCACATCGTGTCGGTGGCCAGCATGGCGGGCTTCGTGGGGGTCGCCTACTGCACCGACTACAGGTGAGCGACGCGCGCCTAGATGTAGGATTTGATCCCAGATTCGTGCAGCTATTTCCCATCGCTGTGTTTCAGCGCCTCCAAGTTCGGCACGATCGGCTTTGTTGAGGCCGTCCAGGACGAGCTGCGCCGTACGGGGCTGTACGGCCGAGACCGGATCTGCCTCAGCACCGTCTGCCCGACCTTCCTGGACCCCGGCTCCGGTGGCGTGCTGGCTAACAAGCCTGTAAAGCCGGGCTGTAGGTAAGCCTGTCAGAGTTTTACTTCAGACTGACTTTCGGGCTGATGAAGGGCTCTCAGTAGCTGATCGGTCAGCAGCTGTCAGGTCAGGCCAGCAGCTGTCAGGTCAGGCCAGCCGCTGTCAGGTCAGGCCAGCCGCTGTCAGGTCAGGCCAGCAGCTGTCAGGTCAGGCCAGCAGCTGTCAGGTCAGGCCAGCAGCTGTCAGGTCAGGCCAGCAGCTGTCAGGTCAGGCTGATGCCACATTCCCCGCCAACCCGCAGCTCGGACAGTCAGCTGACGCCCAGCTGCGTAGCCCGCAGCATCCTGCACGCCGTGCAGCACCGCCAGGAGCTCGTGTGCGTGCCCGCCAGCCTGTCGCGAGTTTTAATTCTGCGCGGGTGAGTGATTTGATGACTGACAGTCGGTGACAATTTTCTGTCACTCAGATTCACTTGGCGCCGCCTCGTTCCGCAGCCTCCTGCCAATGAAAGCGATTCGTGCCATCCAAGACTTCGAAGGATCGTACTTTGACGAGCGCTGAACTGGCCTGCTACTTGATAAACAAACAGTATGGAGCTGACACTGCATGGTGTGGGGTTTATTTTGTTGCTCAAACATTCCTTAGGAAACATTCCATGTTGCGTCATTCTTTCTTCAAATTAAAGTTTTCGAGTAATCTTCTTTTCGCGCCAGTTTTACACGTGATGTTTTGTATATTTTAGTAAGATCACAAAATATATTGATATATTTTGATGATGATATATCATACAATTCGTAATGATTCTTCCGTTTCAGTAAACATTTTATTGCCAAATGGCTTCAGTTAGTAAATTATTTCTCTCAAAAATGTGCTTCTATTTTTTTTTTTTAATAGGTTTGGTATAGGCTAGAGCGCCTACTCTAAGAAACCAGTGTGAGCTGACATAATTACGACGTAAAACTGTGCATAGCAACTGCAGGGCTTAGTAAAGCAACAACCGTATGTACTGTAACAGACCTGTCCTTCAATTACTTGGTCGCCAGCTCAGCGGAACTGTCGAGCGCTCATTGTCTGACTCTCCTCCCAACTTCCCCCAACTTGTCCTCAATCCGTTGCTTTTCAAGCTCTTCAGCTCAGATCCTCAGATCCTCAAATTCGATGCTGTCAGTCTGTCTGTCTGTCTGTCTGTCTGTCTGTCTGTCTGTCTGTCTTTCTGTCTGCCTGTCTGTCTGTCTGTCTGTCTGTCTGTCTATCTGTCTGTCTGTCTTTCTGTCTGCCTGTCTGTCTGTCTGTGTGTCCGTCTGTCTGTCTGTCTGTCTGTCTGTCAGTCTGTCTGTCTGTCTGTCAGTCTGTCTGTCTGTCTGTCAGTCTGTCTGTCTGTCAGTCTGTCTGTCTGTCTGTCAGTCTGTCTGTCTGTCTGTCTGTCTGTCTGTCTGTCTTTCTGTCTGCCTGTCTGTCTGTCTGTCTGTCTGTCTGTCTTTCTGTCTGCCTGTCTGTCTGTCTGTCTGTCTGTCTGTCTATCTGTCTGTCTGTCTTTCTGTCTGCCTGTCTGTCTGTCTGTGTGTCCGTCTGTCTGTCTGCCTGTCTGTCTGTCTGTGTGTCCGTCTGTCTGTCTGTCTGTCTGTCTGTCTGTCTGTCTGTCAGTCTGTCTGTCTGTCTGTCAGTCTGTCTGTCTGTCAGTCTGTCTGTCTGTCAGTCTGTCTGTCTGTCTGTCAGTCTGTCTGTCTGTCTGTCAGTCTGTCTGTCTGTCTGTCAGTCTGCCCATGTATTTCTCTGACACCATAACTCCCCCACCACTGGCCGACCAGTTCGATGCGCGCCAGTCTGATGGTGGGCATCGGTGAAGACCGGGTGTAGCCGCGGTGTCCCGACAGCCAGGGTGAGACAGTATGTTTAAAGAGGCGATTGCGATTGCGTAACTGCATCCGCATTAGTGTACCTGGGGTGCATAAAAATTTGTCTCAGCGTTATAATTTCGGTTAGTTTATTTTTTCTTGGGGCAAAAAATGAAGCTGTAAAATCTAAATAAAGTTTTAAAAAATGTCGTCCGCATTCATGGCAATTCAGGCCCATTTAAAGTTAATGGGCTCAACGTTTTAACGCCTGACTTCGACAAGAACGACGATGAAATCTATTGTCGACCAGCGGAAATCTTTTCTGACAAGAGTAATTTAACAGTCAGGTTAGTCACCAAGCATCTCGTGGCGACTCGTTGGGCAATTTATTGCAAGAAAATCAATATGTTTTTTAGTCGACAAAAATAGGCATTTTCGGACACTCCTGCCTGCCCTGTGGAGTCTGCACAAATGAGGCCAAAAATTACTTAGGAGCCATGCGAAATTTCGTTTTGCTGTAAGTTACTTGCAGCTCAATTGACTTACTTGTATCGCCCCAGCATTCTATGAATGAGCCTAAAAAAGGCAACGCTGAGCTAATTTTTCAGACTCGACCATACCCAATGTGATGGAAGCCGTCAGGGCCACAGTAGGGCGTCACCTGCTCACTCGACAGTTCAGCAACGACCTCAGCATCAGCCTTGCTGGGTGCAGCGTTGCTGGACAAAAGTGCACCAAACACGACTTTGTGAATGCAGTCCACCCGCAGCTCGGGATGTGTCACCAGTTTCTCAAGCAGAAATTCACAGCAAACATGTCTAGTACACAGCAGGCTCAGAGCCAGTTGTCCATCAGTTACTTTACGGATGCGACTGATTCGAAAGGACAAACAGTTGCCAAGATGCCAACCCAGTTACGATGCTATCTGTTAACTCGTGAATAGATGAAATAAATGCTGAGAGCGTTCGTCAACCATCATTCGGGTCTCTGCCGTAGTTTGCAAGAGTAAAACTCTAGCTCTAGCATTTTTCAATCCCACAATAAACTGCTTCGTTTGAAAAATACCAAACAAAACAAAACAAAGGAAGACCAAAAGCAAACATAAAGATTAATCGTGGAAGACAATCATTGTTTGATCACAGAAAACCCCGCACCGCAGCCTGCACTAAATCTGTAAAGCTAGCAATATTTTTTGGCTAAAAAATGAAATATGCTACTCACAGTATAACACAGCTAAGTAGCCAATTGTGAGTTGCAATAGACAAGGGAAGAACAGCCATAAAGACAAAGTAAAATACTGAGAAAATTAAAACTTTTTTGGAATAGTTTTCGGTCCCAGCGGGCCGGCATATTTTCAGTAAATTTTTGCTTGAAAAGCACTATTTGAACATGCATAATGTATAAGTACTGCAGACTTTCGTAAATTGTAGATTGAAGACTCGAGTCCGGGACCCTTTGGCACTGAAGCAGCTGTGCAAATCGCATCGCCTCGTCAAGAAAGCAGACTAGACTCGAACCCGGGACTCATAGCACTGTCTGTGAATTGACTAAACGAATTAGAGGCGGGTAGGTTTATGAGGACACGCGCTCTCGAAGTCGCTTAATTCGATCTGGCGGCATCAGCCGCTGACACCGGCGCGTCCTCGGCTTCAGCATCGTCGCCATCGACACCGCCAGCTTCAGCCAGTTGGCGCAGCCGCTCGGCTCGCTCCCGCTTCAGCTGCTGCTGCCGCTCCGCATTCGCCGTGGCTGACGACCCGGCCGCCGAGGAGTCGCCACCGCCTGCGATTCTTTCCTAGAAAAAAAGTTTCATGCTACTTAAAAACAAGAAAAAGTAGTGCAAACGGTACTTTATGATATTTTTACATTTTTTTCCTGACTTGAAAAGCAATCCTCACCTTGACGTTAGAGTAGGCGTTGCCCAGCGATTTCGCGGCATTCGAACTCTTAGCTGCCGTCCATTTCTGGGAAAATTTGGCTGCCATGCTGTGCGCCAGGCCGGACGTGCGATCCTTGGCGCCTTTGGCGGCGCTGGCTGTTCGCTGGAAACTGCACAAAAAGCAGGAAAAATGCCGTCAAAATTAGTCAAGAATTGTCTTAATCGAGAGCTACTTACGTCCCAGACTCCTTCAGCTGCATCCAGGAGGTGCGAAAGTCGCTTCGAATTTCGCCAAGCACGGTGACGCCCAGTTGACGCTTGAGCTCGTTGGCTCGACGCAGTTTTGAATTGAGCACCTGGCGCAGAGTCTGGATCTCCTCCTCGGTCTAGGAGAAAAATGAGGGCGTTTGTTTCAACATAATTTTAAATTTGTTACTTTTTACTTTAGAAGCTCGTGGACCAAAGACCTAATGGTTATGTACAACCAATCAGTTACTGGACTATCGAGATTTACCTTCTCCAGCTCTAAAGTCCAGTCCTGCCGCTGCCTGTCTCGCTCCTCTTGCGACATTGCGCCCAGCCTTTCCTCTTCAGTGCCAGACAGATCTGTATGATGGTCAGCACTGGAGGAATCATCATATTCCTCCTCAGCACCTGTATTAAAATTCATGATTAATTAGTCATCTTTAACTTCAACTATTTTTTGTGAATAAATAGCATATTTCAACCAAATGCTACATATGCATGATAAGTATTTGCAGGAATTTCAGCAAATATTTTTCTATTCAACATTTCAATTTATCATTATTAAAATTCAAAAGGTATTTCAGTAATTAACATGAAATGTAATTACATACTTGAGCATGTTAAGCTTTTGTATTTTAACCATCCTTGCATTTTTTGTTTTAACTTAAAGTAGCTAGCTATCAATGGCAACAAAAAATATATTTAAATATGCCATGCACTAGCCATCTATCACTTTAAATATTTGTAAAAGTTTACCACTCTTTTAAGATATATTTGCCAAAAAATTAGGGTTAAGTAGAAATCTATAATTGCTTTAGTTAAGAATCTAAAAATATAAAAAATTTTGAGCTATTGAGCAATTAATTATTCATTTATAGATAGATGAGATAAAACGAAAATGACGTAAAATGAATGAAATTATGGTTCAATTATATCCGAGATAAAAAATTTTAGGTTACCTTCAGATTTCTTCTCTTTTGACGAAGCCATTTTACTTATTAAGAGGCTTTAGCTAAAGAACCTTTTTTGCAACTTTAATGTCGAGTTGCAAATAATTTTCTAAGAAAGGCATTTAAAATAGTGCTACGACATTAATCGCTTTCACAAAGATAAACAAAGAATCGCATCTAAATATTGATTCGGTTTGCCTCGGAGATTCTGCATAGACATTCTATTCGTTTCAGTAGGATATTATATATATTTTCGAAATACCTAAAACTATTTTTTTCAATTAAATTTATACTTTGATAATAAAAGCTCTTATATTTGCCGCATAGGCATTTCAAAATACCTAAAATTTCAACTAGTAACCTGTGCCCTCAAATGTCTTCCCCACTACCATCGCAGACTCTTTTTATTCTATGATGTAAATATATGCCGTAAATTGTAGCCTTCAAAGTAAAGAATCTTTATGCTGGATGCTTGCAAAAATTAGCAGAGCATAATTAATTTGCGTCGAAGGGTATGCATGCAGGATTATGCTATTTCTATCGGCAGTGGCTTGAATGCTTTGTACAATAAAATGCTTCTTGTACACACGCACAATGCTGCATTAAATGTATTTAGATGCACTTAAAACAGTTCAATCAGCTTTAATTTAACAAAATAAAAGTTCACTAAAACAGTAATTATACAAGTCACGGTGTACAATGATGAGTACCGTATAAGCTTTATTTACAAATCAAAACCTTTGTAGGTGTTTCATCTAATTCAACGACATGAATTTTTGCGCTAGAATTTAGCTTAGACGCGGGCCAGTTCCCGGTGAGCTGATAGAGTGCCGCGTTGGATAGCAGCTGGTAGCTGATCTTCTTGAAGCCGTGCCTCTCTCAGGTTATGCATGCAGTAGCCAAGGACTTCTAGAGTAGAAGGACGCTACACTCCAAATATTTGAAGGCCAAATGTTTATGTTTTTTTTATTTTTGTATATGGCTAAAACTTATTATTTCAGTGTATTTTCGGCCTTCAATTTTTTTGAGTGTTGCGTCCTTCTAACAAATAGTAACAAAAGTGACTTCTAGTGGTCCTTGGCAGTAGCTACATGTACATCCAGGGATTCGCACTTCAGGAACTCAAATATTCCTCAGCGACGCCATTTTTGTGCTGTCAGGTGCTTTTTAAGCAGTATTATCATTTGAGATTTTAAAAAAGGATTTATAATTCCATCCATTTGTATAAATTACTTCTTTGCTACTTTGTAAATATCTTTTAGAGAGCGAACCATGCGGTGAGGTGGTTTTTATATTCTGACAACCATTGTAGATATATTTAACAAATAATTAAAACTTTTAGAAAAAAACCTACTGTAAAATATAATGATAAATAAAGGCTACCATTTACACTGACGAAAAATATAGCAACTAATTAAAGCAAAAAAGGCCATGAATGGATTTAAAATTATAACTTCGACTAGAATAGTCAGAGAAAAAAAGAGTTGAAGAGTAAAAGAAAAACAAATAGACGGTGGTTTGATTAAAACAAAATAAAAATTACTGCTAAAAAACTCAGAGATTTTACAGTAGCCTATAAATTCGGCAGACTAGAAAAATAAGCCTTACAAGTTAGGTAGAGACAAAATTGGAGGGAAATCGTTTTACTTTCTAGGACTTTCTACCCGTCGACTGCTGCCTAGCAACAGATCCAGCTTTGTCTCGCTTAGCCCCGCTTCTGGCCCCGGCGCCCTGGTCTTTTCGAACGATGTGCTTCTCCACCTTCTGCTTGAGCTCCGTCTGCGACATCGGCCGCACCTCCGCGCCGGGGTCTTCGTCGTCGTCAAAGTCGTCGCTGAAAATTACGTGTGGATGAGAAAAACATTTTATGCTGTGTTCCCCGATGTCCGGCTTTATTTTTTTAGTCAGAGCTTTCAGTGAAACAAATAAAAGACCGTGAAAAATTAGATGCCGTATACTCTGCCTACAGTTGTCACAGGCAATGGTTTGAGTTCGTTGGCAGCTCACCCAATGGCAGGCGGCAGCACCTGTATGTCCGTGAGCTCCCTGCCGTGACCGGACAGGCCCAGGGTGAGGCCGTGCTGCGGCTGCGGGGCGCCGTCCTCCTTGTCAAAGCGCTGAAATTTTAGTCAGATTGAAATAGTCACAAATGCTGGACGCCTTATAAAAACAACTTAATAGAGTTCCTAGTAATAAAAAAACAGCGAGTATAACAAAAAACTTTTTTTGAACTCAAAATGCTTACTCGTAAGTATAATTGATGCAAAAAATATTGTTTCGCTTCAACAAAACATAAAATTCGACGCTAATCTTTCTAGCAACTGAGAAATCTACTGGCACATTTGTATTCTGTAATGACAGCAAACGAAACGCTACTACGTGATTGAAACTCAAAAATTTTTAAGGGGATTCTTATTCATTCTCAGAATATTGATTTGCACCGTCCTCAATACAGTTACCTCATCTTCATCGATTGAATTTTGCAGTCCAGGGCGCTTCTAGGATTCAGAATCGGACAATATTTTCAGCAAATTGACCGAAGCTGGCTCAATTTCGACACACAAAGAGCACGCAATTCGGCGCGGATCCCAAAGCTCACCTTAGTCTGCAGGTAGTACTGCACAGCTAGAAGCTCGTTAGTCCGCTGCTCAACAGCGCCCAGATAGAGCATGCAGTTCCGATTGGAGATTGTATCATCCGCTCCCAGCATCTCCCGGATGTGGCCGTCCGAGCAGCCGCACTTGTCGAACACGGACTTGATGGCTGCCTGCAACTCTTCCAGCGTCCGTCGCACGGTGTCGAGCTTGTCGGCCGCCTCAGTTCTGGCCGCCTTGGCTGCGGCGATTTTGCGCTCAATGTCGGCGAGAATTCGCTCGCGCTCAACTTCCAAATCGTTGTCTTCGTTCACGAAGCTGAAATTAGAAAGCCGGAAAAGTGCATTCGAGCTTATTCTTGAAAGTTAGCACCAATAGCCAGACTTTCTCACGTCTCCATGTCCCGCTTCAGACGGTCGATCTCCTCCGTGAGCGTCTCGATCTGGTTGTTCTGCTCAGACACGTATTGGAACAGCGCAAAGTTGTCATCCTCGCGCTGCACAAAGTCGCGAACGATCACGTCCAGGTCGTCCTCGCCAGTGATCTCGCGAATTCGCTCCATGGCCTCCTCCTGGTCGCGATAGGCCCGGCGCTGCGCCTCTCTCGCCTTCTCGCCGTGCGAGCCATGCTTCAAACGGCGGTCCTGCGCCTCGCGCTTCCACTCGTCGCGAGCGTTCGCTTTGCGCGTCATAAAGTCGCGCAGTTTGTTGTCGTGATCGATGAAGCGCTCAAGATCGCGCTTCTCGTTGCAGTACTGCGCCTCGTCTTTCTCGTTGCGGTCGCGCAGCGCAACGATCTTGTTGATGCAGTCATCGCGCTGCTCGTAGGCCTTTAGAAGGGGACAGGGTTTTGGGGCGTTGCCTGATCTGACTGGATTTGTTCCCATCATCAATATTTTGTTGTTAAGAGTCTCACCTTGGTGGCCGACTCAGTCAGGAAGGCCTTCTGTTGTCTGACTTCCTCAACTTCAACCAGCAGCTTGCGGTAGAGATCGTCAAACATTGACTTCTCCGAGCGCAGTCGGTCGATCTCCTCTCGCAGGCGAGCATTTTCAGTGAGGGTATCGTTGTACCTGTGCAAAGGTCGAATTGCACAAGTTTTTAATTAGGTTGAAGAACTTTTTGGGCTCAGAAACATGTAAGGTTTAGCCCTGTGATGATGTTTATTCTCCCTAACTCACCGCTTATTCTCTTTATCCAGTCGGTTCTCCAGTGTCTGCCGGCGCTTCTGTTGATTCGCCGAGCGCTGAGCAGCTCCGCCTTTCTCGTTGCGGCCCAGTCCGGCATTCTCCTTCTTTAACTGGCGATTTTCGCGCTCAGCCTTGCGAATCTCCGAGTCGAGCGTACCGATCTTGGCCCGCTCATTCTCGATCTGCTCCTCCAGATCGTCTCGCTCTCGCGACAGCTCCGTGAGTTTGTTGAGGGTCTGCTTGTCCGCTTTCTGATTCTGGTCGCTCTGAGCCTGGCTCAGGTCCGTCTTGATCTCTTTGTTCTCCTTCTCTAAGTGATCGATTTCTTCTCTGAAAAAAGCGGAAATTCAGGAAGGTTTATACGATCGTAAAGTGTCAAAAATAGCCATAGCAGACTGTATGGGTAACATCGGCATCCAAAAACGTTATCTTCTTGTATTGGCCCTCATTTTTATACTACGAGTATGAGCGTACAGAAAGTTACAAAAAATATTTTTCGCTAACTTTTGCTTCCTCAGAGTGTCCTGCGACTCAGCGATGTAAGTCCGCCGGTCGTTCTCCAGAATTCTGTACTGATTCTGCAGGCGCTCGAACTCCTCTTGCAGTAGCGCATCGTTAGCCTCGTCTCCATCATCCGCAGCGGATCTTGGGCGAGGCATGACGACGAACTAGCTGACTGGAACGAAGCGCGATTGTTAATTAATCATTTTAGTCGTGCATTTCTCATTGAAGCTTGGAACAAAATAAACTTTTGCGTGGCTTTTTCAGTCAAAACTCTAATCATAGTAAACTAATAGAAATTTACACTGGAAGTATTTGGGATTTCTAAATGTCAAATTTATTCATATTAATTAGATTAGCTGTTTCAAAGAAAGAGTTACTTTGACATATTTTGAAGAACCTGTATGATAAATATTTATAATATTGATGTCTTACCTATTTTTATGGCATCATTTAAACAAGCTTTCGTGCAGTCATAAAAAACTTCTAAAAGCAAAGGTTGTCCTGTGTTATAACAATAAAAGGCTAGTTTTCAAAGGTAGATATAGCATCAAATATATAGCTTAAATTTGGGAAAGTCACTATAAAAGATAAATTCGAGGCAAATTTAGAAAATTATTTCATGGATAATTTACGATATCAGATATGCGTATTTTTCTCTCAAAAGTATTACAACTTTTATCTATGCATTACAGAAATTTTGCATTTTTTCTCAGAAAATAGACACGCTAGTGACAGAAAATTTATTATGGATAAAAAACTGTTGATTAAAAACTAAAAAAACATGAGCGGCGCTCTCTTATGAATATCTTATGAATAGTATTAGTAAAAACTTCTCAAGCTGATTTAAAATGTTATGCACTAGATCTACGTGTGTACATAACCTCTGTAAAAGATATGATCGATGTAGGCCGTTAAAATAGATACATGTTCTGTTGAAATTTTTCTGAACCGGCTTCAGTTTTGACTGAAAAATTGCTTGTGTGGTTAAATGCATTCCTACTGCCATATAGCACTATAAGAAATTAATAAGTTGTCTACAATATTGAATTGGAGTCACTAAGTTGTCAAGGTGACCTGTCGAATTCCAAAATTATCTATATAAATTTTAAAATAAGATTAAAAAAACCAAGATGCTTAAAACTTATAATTAATATTTTAACTTTTAATTGGCTCATGAAATGATTATATTTGTTAATGTTAATTCATTTTAGTAACTTTTAACTAGAAAGCTTTACAGGAAACTATGAGTCTATCAACTAAACGCATAATCTTATTATCTCCGATGAAATCGGTGTTTTCTCTTATACAGCCTTTATTTAAACGGTTTTTGACATCATCAGGTAATATAAATAACTATAGAATTATCTAAAGAATTCAATTTTACCTTAGTACTGCTCTAGAGAAAAGAATATAGCAATATCTATTGTGATATGACAATCAGCATATCATCCATTCCCAGCACATACTCTACTATATTGTTTAAATATTTCTATATTTCTAGCCGGTCAACATAGGATAGACGTTTCTACTCTGTATTATTTGAATAATACTGTTTTTTGCGGGATTATGTTAATCATGTTTATTGGTCATTGCTAATAGCTAAATTTATTTAAAATGTGCAGCAATCATACCAGAGATTAAAATGTGATAGTTCAATTAAATATTTTAGCCATGGGTGCTGGATGCAGCTCATCAGGTAAAAATGTCCCACTAATCAGGGCTTTAATTGAAAGAAAACTGCTTCACCTTAAGTCTTGTCTATGAAATTTAAACTTGATAAACCAATTAAAGTAATGAACTTTAATTAAACAAATAAGCTACATTTTTTCTGCCTTGATTCATTCAGTAAAAATTATTATCCTTAGTTTCTTTTGATTTGCATGCAATAAATTGGCAATCTCTGTGGCAAACACAAGATTATACAAAGATAAATTATTCTTTTTTTGCAATTAAATATTCTTCTAATTTAAGGTGCTACAGTCTCTAGAACCAATATCCAAGCTGCTGCCAGTCTTGAATCTTTGTCAAGACCAATTGCTGTCAACATTCCATCAAGAATGCTTTCTACTGGTAAGTTACAAAAGCTTACTAAAGTTATAGCGGATTTCTAGATTAAAATTCATAACAAAACTTCATTTTTCTGCAGATGCAGATAAGCCAGCATTTTCTGTGGAAGTTTGCAAAGAGTCCGAGATCGGCGATGGCAGGTAGGAGCAAGTCCTGATGCTCATTTGAACGCAAAGTTTTTAAATCAAATTCCCCATTGACAAAATTCTCGTTTTGTATCCTCGCCGCAGCTCCGGCATGAAGCAGATGAAGTTCGGCGAGTTCCCCGTGCTGGTCGGCCGCACAGACGACGCGGACAGGCGGCTGTTTGCCGTCGGCGGCAAGTGCCCGCACTTCGGCCTGCCGCTGGCCGGCGGCCAACTCTCTGGCCAGCGTCTGCGCTGCCCCTTTCACGGCGCCTGCTTTAATGTGGTCAGCGGCGATATTGAGGAGTCGCCTGGCATGGATTGCCTGCCCACCTTCAAGGTGAAGCTTTAGTCTTGGCTATAGCGGCAGCTTTAGTTGCTTAAGTTTGATTTTCTGGTCATTGTGCAGCTTGATGTTCTGGTCATTGTGCAGCTTGATGATCTGGTCATTGTGCAGCTTGATGTTCTGGTCATTGTGCAGCTTGATGTTCTGGTCATTGTGCAGCTTGATGTTCTGGTCATTGTGCAGCTTGATGTTCTGGTCATTGTGCAGCTTGATGTTCTGGTCATTGTGCATCTTGATGTTCTGGTCATTGTGCAGCTTGATGTTCTGGTCATTGTGCAGTCTGATGTTCTGGTCATTGTGCAGCTTGATGTTCTGGTCATTGTGCAGCTTGATGTTCTGGTCATTGTGCAGCTTGATGTTCTGGTCATTGTGCAGCTTGATGTTCTGGTCATTGTGCAGCTTGATGTTCTGGTCATTGTGCATCTTGATGTTCTGGTCATTGTGCAGCTTGATGTTCTGGTCATTGTGCAGTCTGATGTTCTGGTCATTGTGCAGCTTGATGTTCTGGTCATTGTGCAGTCTGATGATCTGGTCATTGTGCAGCTTGATGTTCTGGTCATTGTGCAGCTTGATGTTCTGGTCATTGTGCAGTCTGATGTTCTGGTCATTGTGCATTCTTAGCTCTCCGCTCGACGCACTGTTACTCAACACCGGCGGAGAGTCTGTTGCCTGCAGCAACTCCAGAAGCTCCCCAAACCTGATCTCCGATCCAGGTGTCCGTCCGCGCCTCTGACCGAATGGTGCTGGTTGAGGGTGCGCCTCCAGCCGGTGGCAAATTTGTTGTTGAGCGGCCGCTCTGCAGCTTCCAGCCGGAATTCGCCTCCGAGCACTTCGTCATCATTGGCGGCGGCCCAGCCGCTGCCGCCGCCGCCGACAGCCTTCGCCAGGAGGGCTTCCGCGGCAAGCTGACGGTGCTGAGCGCCGAGTCGGTGCCGCCGTTCGACCGGACCAAGCTGAGCAAGGCGATGTCCGCCGAGCCCAGCCTGCTGCGCACCGCCGAGCACTTCGCCCAGCATGACATCGAGCTGATGCTGGAGTCGCGTGTCGAGTCCGTCGATCTCGCCCAGCGGACGGTGGAGTTTCAGTCCAAGAATGGCCGCCTGGTGCTGCCCTACACCAAGCTGCTGGTCTGCTCCGGCTCCTCCGCCAGGCAGCTGGGCGTGGACACGCCGCGCCACGGAGTTCACTACCTGCGCAACCCGGACGATGCCAGGCGAATCCACGAGGACGGGCAGGGCGCCGACGCCGTCCTGATCGGCTCGTCCTTCATCGCCTTGGAGACCGCCGCCTATCTGGTTGCCAACGGGGCCAAGTCCGTCACCGTGCTGGCCCGCGACCCCGTGCCCTTCAAGGCGCTGTTCGGCGAAGCTGCCGGCACCGCCGTTCGCCGACTTCACGAGAGCAAAGGCGTCCGGTTTGTCATCGGAGAGTTGGACGGCTTCAGCTCGGACGCTCAGGTGAGCAGGCGGTGCGATTTTTCCGAAACATGCTAGGCGCATAAAAATAATTAGTAGCTGCAAATGGTGGAACAAAATAATTTGCGGTAAAAGTACAAAAAATTTTCTAAATTAGATTTTTAATTTATTAAAAGTACAAATATTCTTTAAGTTACGCAGTGAATTTCGTAAAAGTACAAAAATTCTTTAAAGTACACGTTAAATTTATTAAAAGTGCAAATATTATTTAAATTACGCGGTGAATTTCGTAATAGTACAATTATTCACTGAAGTGCACAATAAATTTATTAAAAGTACAAATATTCTCTAAATCCTCTTCCTCCCTCGTCTTGCCTGCCCAGGGCCGACTGACCGGCGTCAAGCTGAAATCCGGCGACACCCTGCCGGCGCAGCTGTGCGTCGTCGGCATCGGCGCCACGCCCAACACGGCCTTCCTGCCGGCCAGCCTGCTGGCAGACGGCAAGCCCGGCAGCAGCCCGCTAGTGGTTGGCGCGGATCTGCGCTCGCCGATTGACGCCAACGTGTTCGGCGCCGGCGACGTTCTGGGCTACGGGCACTGGCAGACCGCCCAGACCCAGGGCCGCCTGGCCGCCAGGTCGATGCTCGGCCAGCCGATCCGCCAGCCGCTGGCCACGTTCTTCTGGACGCTGATGTTCGGCACCGTGGTGCGCTACACCGCTCTGGCCGCCGGTGGCGACGGCCGGCCCTCGTCGCCATGGAAACGCGCTGTAGTGGCGGAGCCGCGCGAAGAATTCAAATTTATGACCTATCTGGTGGACGAAGGCGACCAGGTGGTTGCCGGGGTGGCCGTCGGTCAGGGGCCCGCGCCGGTGCTGCTCGCCAACCAGCTGGAGAAGGGCCGGCCGGTTGACCTGAAGAGCGTGCTGGCTTAGGGTGGCTGGGGGTTGATTGACGGGACGAATGATTTATGGCTAATTACCGCTGGACTGAGTGATTGATTTTCATATTTTTCTTGCGCTTCCAGGCTGAGTCGCTAGGGGTAGCTAGATGTCCGGGTCAGGGGTAGCTAGATGCCCGGGTCAGGGGTAGCTAGATGTCCGGGTCAGGGGTAGCTAGATGCCCGGGTCAGGGGTAGCTAGATGCTCGGGTCAGGGGTAGCTAGATGCTCGGGTCAGGGGTAGCTAGATGCTCGGGTCAGGGGTAGCTAGATGCCCGAGTAAGGGGTAGCTAGATGCTCGGGTCAGGGGTAGCTAGATGCCCGAGTAAGGGGTAGCTAGATGCCCGGGTCAGGGGTAGCTAGATGCCCGGGTCAGGGGTAGCTAGATGCCCGGGTCAGGGGTAGCTAGATGCTCGGGTCAGGGGTAGCTAGATGCTCGGGTCAGGGGTAGCTAGATGCTCGGGTCAGGGGTAGCTAGATGCCCGGGTCAGGGGTAGCTAGATGCCCGGGTCAGGGGTAGCTAGATGCTCGGGTCAGGGGTAGCTAGATGCCCGGGTCAGGGGTAGCTAGATGCCCGGGTCAGGGGTAGCTAGATGCTCGGGTCAGGGGTAGCTAGATGCCCGGGTCAGAGGTAGCTAGATGCTCGGGTCAGGGGTAGCTAGATGTCCGGGTCAGGGGTAGCTAGATTCCCGGGTCAGGGGTAGCTAGATGCCCGGGTCAGGGGTAGCTAGATGCCCGGGTCAGAGGTAGTAATATATAATAGGGGATTAGTACAATATAGTACCTGTATATTTGTCGCACAAGAAAAATATGACATCATTTATAGCTCGTATCGTTCTACAAACTATAGACTTAAAACATTTTATTTAGCCTTGAATCCCTAGACTTTACAGAAGATTTTTTAGATGCTCGGGTCAGGGGTAGCTAGATGCTCGGGTCAGGGGTAGCTAGATGCTCGGGTCAGGGGTAGCTAGATGCCCGAGTCAGGGGTAGCTAGTTGCCCGAGTCAGGGGTAGCTAGATGCCCGGGTCAGGGGTAGCTAGATGCCCGGGTCAGGGGTAGCTAGATGCCCGGGTCAGGGGTAGCTAGATGCCCGGGTCAGGGGTAGCTAGATGCCCGGGTCAGAGGTAGTAATATATAATAGGGGATTAGTACAATATAGTACCTGTATATTTGTCGCACAAGAAAAATATGACATCATTTATAGCTCGTATCGTTCTACAAACTATAGACTTAAAACATTTTATTTAGCCTTGAATCCCTAGACTTTACAGAAGATTTTTTAATTTATAGCAGATTTAAAATTTCTAACCTTGATGCAGTGATCATTTTTTTTGTTAGCTGTAAAATTAGAAAATAAATTTTGACTTTTCTTTTGTCTGATTGACACAAATTTATTCCGGATCCGCTGTTTTTTTTTCTAATTTTGTAAGGCATTTTGTAATTGCTGCTTCAATTTTCGAGCTCAACTTGGCCTTTTTTAATTAGTTCATAAGAACACCTTCACTTTGGTTCACTGCGCTGTGCCAGTGTTATGGAAAATAAATGTTATTTTATTTATAGTCCAAAATATTTGCCTTATACCGTTTCCTTTTTAAGAAAAGCCTAAAAGTCCATCTACCAGATCTATCTATCTATCTATCTATCTATCTATCTATCTATCTATCTGTCTATCTATCTATCTATCTATCTATCTATCTATCTATCTATCTGTCTATCTATCTATCTATCTATCTATCTATCTATCTATCTATCTATCTATCTATCTATCTATCGATCTATCTATCTATCTATCTATCTATCTATCTATCTATCTATCTATCTGTCTATCTATCTATCTATCTATCTATCTATCTATCTATCTATCTATCTGTCTATCTATCTATCTATCTATCTATCTGTCTATCTATCTATCTATCTATCTATCTATCTATCTATCTATCTATCTATCTATCTATCTATCTATCTATCTATCTATCTATCTATCTATCTATCTATCTATCTATCGATCTATCTATCTATCTATCTATCTATCTATCTATCTATCTATCTATCTATCTATCTATCTATCTGTCTATCTATCTATCTATCTATCTATCTATCTATCTATCTATCTATCTATCTATCTATCTATCTATCTATCTATCTGTCTATCTATCTATCTATCTATCTATCTATCTATCTATCTATCTATCTATCTATCTATCTATCTATCTATCTGTCTATCTATTCGTATTGCAGGCCGCAGTGTGTCTCTGAGCCAGCGAGCGATGCAGCAGTCCCCGCACTCCCCCTATGCCAGCGACCGGTCTCGAATTCCGCCCACCCCCGCACGCCGGCCGCTGCCGCTGGCCCTGCTGCACCTGGTCGGCGTTGTGGTCTGGGCCTACCTGCAGGCCGCCGCCAGCCTCTTGCGCAGCTGCCTGGGCCTGCGACCGGCCAAGGTTGGCGGCCAAATTGTTGTCATCACCGGCGCTGCCCAGGGCATCGGCCTGGCCACCGCTGAGCTGTTCGCTAAGAACAAGTGCGTCACCGTGCTCACGGACGTCAGCGTGAGTGCCGACTGACTCCCCTGAGTGCTAGGATTGCGGCAGTTCTTGCGTCGTTTGTACCAGATCCTCAGGTTGGGATGTCAGCCTCCCAGATCCTCAGGCTGGGATGTCAGCCTCCCAGATCCTCAGGCTGGGATGTCAGCCTCCCAGATCCTCAGGCTGGGATGTCAGCCTCCCAGATCCTCAGGCTGGGATGTCAGCCTCCCAGATCCTCAGGCTGGGATGTCAGCCTCTCAGATCCTCAGGCTGGGATGTCAGCCTCCCAGATCCTCAGGCTGGGATGTCAGCCTCTCAGATCCTCAGGTTGGGATGTCAGCCTCCCAGATCCTCAGGTTGGGATCTCAGCCTCCCAGATCCTCAGGTTGGGATGTCAACTTCCCAGATCCTCAAGTTGGGAGGTCAACTTCCCAGATCAATCCATGGGTTGGCCGCGATCCTACCAGACGCTCGCTGAATGCAAGAAACATAATCATTTCAAATCCCCAACCGGCTGGCATCCCACCTTCTCAGGCGGGCGTTCACGATGCTGCCAAATCGCTGGAGTCCCGCGGCTTCCTGACCGCCAGCTACCAGATGGACGTCACCAAGCCAGACAGCGTGGCCGACTGCCTGGCCGACGTAGTTCGACGTTTCGGCAAGATCGACATCCTGGTGAGCAACGCCGGCATCCTGCACGGCAGGTCGCTGCTGGACCTGACGGAGGCTCAGATCCGGGCTGCGCTGGATGTCAACTTGCTGGGCAACATCTGGGTGAGTGCGGCTGTGTAGCTCACCGCTGGGACTAGCTTATTTCACACCGGAAGTACTCGATTCCACATTGGAAGAAACTAACCCCACACTGGAACTATCTAATCCAACACCGGAACTACCTAATCCAACTCCGGAGCTTTCTAATCCCACACCGGAACTCTCTAATACCACACCGGTACTCTTCAATCCGACACCGGAACTCTCTAATCCCACACCGGAACTCTCCAATCCCACACCGGTACTCTCCAATCCCACACCGGAACTCTCCAATCCCAAACCGGTACTCTCCAATCCCACACCGGAACTATCTAATCCCACACCGGAACTCTCTAATACCACACCGGTACTCTTCAATCCGACACCGGAACTCTCTAATCCCACACCGGAACTCTCCAATCCCACACCGGTACTCTCCAATCCCACACCGGAACTCTCCAATCCCAAACCGGTACTCTCCAATCCCACACCGGAACTATCTAATCCCACACCGGAACTCTCTAATACCACACCGGTACTCTTCAATCCGACACCGGAACTCTCTAATCCCACACCGGAACTCTCCAATCCCACACCGGTACTCTCCAATCCCACACCGGAACTCTCCAATCCCAAACTGGTACTCTCCAATCCCACACCGGAACTCTCTAATCCCACACCGGAACTCTCCAATCCCAAACCGGTACTCTCCAATCCCACACCGGAACTATCTAATCCCACACCGGAACTCTCTAATCCCACACCGGAACTCTCTAATCCCACACCCAAACTCTCTAATCCCACACTGGAACTCTCCAATCCCACACCGGAACTCTCCAATCCCACACCGGAACTCTCTTATCCCCCACCCGCAGGTGATTCGCGCCGCCCTGCCGCACATGATCAAGCGAGGCCGAGGCCACATCGTGTCGGTGGCCAGCATGGCGGGCTTCGTGGGGGTCGCCTACTGCACCGACTACAGGTGAGCGACGCGCGCCTAGATGTAGGATTTGATCCCAGATTCGTGCAGCTATTTCCCATCGCTGTGTTTCAGCGCCTCCAAGTTCGGCACGATCGGCTTTGTTGAGGCCGTCCAGGACGAGCTGCGCCGTACGGGGCTGTACGGCCGAGACCGGATCTGCCTCAGCACCGTCTGCCCGACCTTCCTGGACCCCGGCTCCGGTGGCGTGCTGGCTAACAAGCCTGTAAAGCCGGGCTGTAGGTAAGCCTGTCAGAGTTTTACTTCAGACTGACTTTCGGGCTGATGAAGGGCTCTCAGTAGCTGATCGGTCAGCAGCTGTCAGGTCAGGCCAGCAGCTGTCAGGTCAGGCCAGCCGCTGTCAGGTCAGGCCAGCCGCTGTCAGGTCAGGCCAGCAGCTGTCAGGTCAGGCCAGCAGCTGTCAGGTCAGGCCAGCAGCTGTCAGGTCAGGCCAGCAGCTGTCAGGTCAGGCTGATGCCACATTCCCCGCCAACCCGCAGCTCGGACAGTCAGCTGACGCCCAGCTGCGTAGCCCGCAGCATCCTGCACGCCGTGCAGCACCGCCAGGAGCTCGTGTGCGTGCCCGCCAGCCTGTCGCGAGTTTTAATTCTGCGCGGGTGAGTGATTTGATGACTGACAGTCGGTGACAATTTTCTGTCACTCAGATTCACTTGGCGCCGCCTCGTTCCGCAGCCTCCTGCCAATGAAAGCGATTCGTGCCATCCAAGACTTCGAAGGATCGTACTTTGACGAGCGCTGAACTGGCCTGCTACTTGATAAACAAACAGTATGGAGCTGACACTGCATGGTGTGGGGTTTATTTTGTTGCTCAAACATTCCTTAGGAAACATTCCATGTTGCGTCATTCTTTCTTCAAATTAAAGTTTTCGAGTAATCTTCTTTTCGCGCCAGTTTTACACGTGATGTTTTGTATATTTTAGTAAGATCACAAAATATATTGATATATTTTGATGATGATATATCATACAATTCGTAATGATTCTTCCGTTTCAGTAAACATTTTATTGCCAAATGGCTTCAGTTAGTAAATTATTTCTCTCAAAAATGTGCTTCTATTTTTTTTTTTTAATAGGTTTGGTATAGGCTAGAGCGCCTACTCTAAGAAACCAGTGTGAGCTGACATAATTACGACGTAAAACTGTGCATAGCAACTGCAGGGCTTAGTAAAGCAACAACCGTATGTACTGTAACAGACCTGTCCTTCAATTACTTGGTCGCCAGCTCAGCGGAACTGTCGAGCGCTCATTGTCTGACTCTCCTCCCAACTTCCCCCAACTTGTCCTCAATCCGTTGCTTTTCAAGCTCTTCAGCTCAGATCCTCAGATCCTCAAATTCGATGCTGTCAGTCTGTCTGTCTGTCTGTCTGTCTGTCTGTCTGTCTGTCTGTCTTTCTGTCTGCCTGTCTGTCTGTCTGTCTGTCTGTCTGTCTATCTGTCTGTCTGTCTTTCTGTCTGCCTGTCTGTCTGTCTGTGTGTCCGTCTGTCTGTCTGTCTGTCTGTCTGTCAGTCTGTCTGTCTGTCTGTCAGTCTGTCTGTCTGTCTGTCAGTCTGTCTGTCTGTCAGTCTGTCTGTCTGTCTGTCAGTCTGTCTGTCTGTCTGTCTGTCTGTCTGTCTGTCTTTCTGTCTGCCTGTCTGTCTGTCTGTCTGTCTGTCTGTCTTTCTGTCTGCCTGTCTGTCTGTCTGTCTGTCTGTCTGTCTATCTGTCTGTCTGTCTTTCTGTCTGCCTGTCTGTCTGTCTGTGTGTCCGTCTGTCTGTCTGCCTGTCTGTCTGTCTGTGTGTCCGTCTGTCTGTCTGTCTGTCTGTCTGTCTGTCTGTCTGTCAGTCTGTCTGTCTGTCTGTCAGTCTGTCTGTCTGTCAGTCTGTCTGTCTGTCAGTCTGTCTGTCTGTCTGTCAGTCTGTCTGTCTGTCTGTCAGTCTGTCTGTCTGTCTGTCAGTCTGCCCATGTATTTCTCTGACACCATAACTCCCCCACCACTGGCCGACCAGTTCGATGCGCGCCAGTCTGATGGTGGGCATCGGTGAAGACCGGGTGTAGCCGCGGTGTCCCGACAGCCAGGGTGAGACAGTATGTTTAAAGAGGCGATTGCGATTGCGTAACTGCATCCGCATTAGTGTACCTGGGGTGCATAAAAATTTGTCTCAGCGTTATAATTTCGGTTAGTTTATTTTTTCTTGGGGCAAAAAATGAAGCTGTAAAATCTAAATAAAGTTTTAAAAAATGTCGTCCGCATTCATGGCAATTCAGGCCCATTTAAAGTTAATGGGCTCAACGTTTTAACGCCTGACTTCGACAAGAACGACGATGAAATCTATTGTCGACCAGCGGAAATCTTTTCTGACAAGAGTAATTTAACAGTCAGGTTAGTCACCAAGCATCTCGTGGCGACTCGTTGGGCAATTTATTGCAAGAAAATCAATATGTTTTTTAGTCGACAAAAATAGGCATTTTCGGACACTCCTGCCTGCCCTGTGGAGTCTGCACAAATGAGGCCAAAAATTACTTAGGAGCCATGCGAAATTTCGTTTTGCTGTAAGTTACTTGCAGCTCAATTGACTTACTTGTATCGCCCCAGCATTCTATGAATGAGCCTAAAAAAGGCAACGCTGAGCTAATTTTTCAGACTCGACCATACCCAATGTGATGGAAGCCGTCAGGGCCACAGTAGGGCGTCACCTGCTCACTCGACAGTTCAGCAACGACCTCAGCATCAGCCTTGCTGGGTGCAGCGTTGCTGGACAAAAGTGCACCAAACACGACTTTGTGAATGCAGTCCACCCGCAGCTCGGGATGTGTCACCAGTTTCTCAAGCAGAAATTCACAGCAAACATGTCTAGTACACAGCAGGCTCAGAGCCAGTTGTCCATCAGTTACTTTACGGATGCGACTGATTCGAAAGGACAAACAGTTGCCAAGATGCCAACCCAGTTACGATGCTATCTGTTAACTCGTGAATAGATGAAATAAATGCTGAGAGCGTTCGTCAACCATCATTCGGGTCTCTGCCGTAGTTTGCAAGAGTAAAACTCTAGCTCTAGCATTTTTCAATCCCACAATAAACTGCTTCGTTTGAAAAATACCAGTTTATAAATTTTGAGTTTTTTCATAGCATTTAACACAATATTTAGTTCAAGTTTCTGCTTTTCAAAGTCAACTAATTCTCGCAAAGTGGATCAAACGGCTGCAAATTAATTCAGCGATTCACTCCAATTAAAAGCAGCAAAGCTCAGTAGTTGTCCATAGCCTGCAGCAGCAGCATCAGGCGAATGCTTTTTAGTGAATCCGGGCTACCAGCACTCTGCCATAGAATTCCTCCACTGCTTCCCTCGTTGGAGTTGCCATGGATTCCATTGGGATTGGTGGCTCCACAGGAGTTGAACCACCAGCCGCCGTTGCCGCCCCGACTATGCGAGCAAGAATACCCCCACGTATCGTGGTCCCAGTCATAAGTGGAGAATCGCATACCGTTGTGCATTGCCAGGGCGTCGTAGGTGGTGTTAGAGCTTTCACTCAGGTAGCGGCTGAAGGTCATCGTATATCCGGAGCTCGTGTCGCCAACAGTGAAGTCGGAGTACTCGCAGACGTACAGGACATTCGACCAAGTTACCGACTCGACTCGCAACAGCTTAGGGGAGCTGCCAGTCAGCTCGTGAATCGTGTGCAGGCCTGGGCGGCATGACAACAAGACTTTAACGAGCTCAAAGAAAACTCCCGCTTATTTCTGCTAAGCATTACCCGCACTTACCAGTCCAGAAGTTAAGGGTGTCTCCGAAGCCGTTAACGTACTCCCACCAGCTCCGAACAAAGCTCACGGCACCGCTCAGACGCTGCTGAATGACGCGAAAAACTCGATTTCCAATCATGACGTCTGAATTCGATGACAAATACAGATAATTTCAGCTGCTATGGTATTCGTGCGTTCTCCAAGCAAAGCGATTACATTTTGAGCAACAGGACATAAAAAATATTTGATAACTACTCGCTTCTAAGAATTGGAAAAATGGAACACAATGAAAGAATCCCTCCCCAAATTGGGAAAAGACCTCACTGATGATGTGCCGCTGCTTCCGATAGACCGGCAAACTCTGAACGGCGCCACCAGAGAAATCCGCATTCGAGGTGGCAGAAAACAGGCAGCGCTTTCTCTCCCTTGCAAAAGCGTAGGCGGAGCAGGCGAGGCCGAGTTGCTCGCACTGCACCGCGCAGTCGATCACGCTGAGCCCGTTGGAGGAATTCAACTGGGAAATCACCGTCTGGGCGGCAGGATCATTAGAATACTCTAAAAATACATTGATAAGGGTGTCGTGAAGCCTTAGCTGCCTTTAAATCAGCTCATCAAAACAAGCTACAAATGACAGCAGCTGACCTTGCCCGAAGGCAGCTGCGAATGCAGCAGCCAAGATCATGACAGCAGCGATCCTGACAGCCATGCTTGCACCCGTTCCAGCAAATGCTGCTTCTGTTTTTTTGTTACTCGTCTCTCTTCATGAGCTGGACTACTAATTTAAATGCTTAAAACTGCATCATCTCGTTAGCAGCTGCCAGCCTGCCAGTCAGAAAGTCACTAAATTTTAAAAGCATCGTGTACAGATGAGATTGTCTCGGAGATGGAGCGCAGGGTATGTGCCGATCAGACGAACACGATTCCTCTGCATCACTTTGGGGCACCCATTTCGCTTTGATTGGATCCATTTGTTCCGCAGAATGTTGTCAATCACAAAACGAAGCATCCGATAAAAGTGTTTAAAAAGTACGTGTCGGTCTCCGATTCGTCACCCACTAGCTACAGGCAGCAGAGTTGCAGCCATCAGATGCCTTTTTCGACTAGGTACGTGCGTACTGAGCCAACTCCACTTTCTACTTTTACCAGCAGACTACTATAAATAATCGATCCTGCACAAGTAACTCAAACGGCATATAGTTAGCGATTTTAACAGAGTGCAGCGCGAACAGGCTCATTGCGCGGGAGTGAGTAACTCCGTTTCTAAAAATAGCACACACGCTACCCTGCTATTCTCAGTAGACTTTTTACCTAACCAAGTAAGGGAAGGCAAGCAATGGAGAGATAGTGCACGGCTTGCACGCGCAAGCCGTGCTTCTATCACATTGTCATATGGTCTAGCCAACAAGAGAGACGAAATAATGATGATGTAATATAGACAAAACGAAATTAGCGTGCAGCAATGCGATTGTCACGCACGCTTATTTCAACTAGGGTGACAATCGCATTACCGCACGCAAATTTTGTTTTGTCTATATTAAATCATCATTATTTCGTCTCTCTTGTTGGCTAGACCATATGACAATGTCTTTAATATGACTGTTACAACCAAACAAAAAGTGTCCTTATGATAGAATGTTATTCCCATGACCATATTAGGAATTATGCATTACAAATGTAGACTGGCCAATTGCCAAATATGGCAACGGAAATCCCCTGAGCAAATGCATGTCCAAATTTGGTTCTTCGCTGTTCGGCGTGCAGAAAAGCCATCGCCATACAAGGCAGGCAGTGCTGAGCTGCTCAAATCATCTGAAAGTCTACAAAAGAGGCTGCGATCGAGCTGAGATCGATCTCAAGCAGAATCTCCTGGAGAGTCTCCCTAGAACCGACAAGCAAACCGAGCACTCAAACGCAATGGCCAGCGAGGAGATCGCAGCTCTGGTGATCGACAACGGCTCCGGCATGTGCAAGGCGGGCTTCGCGGGCGACGACGCCCCCAGGGCGGTTTTCTCGTCGATTGTCGGCCGGCCCAAGCACAGCGTGAGCTCAGAGCCCTTTGAGCCAGCCATTCTCATGAAATTCTGACCCCCTAGGCGATTCGCCAACTCCCCCGCCACCCCCGCCACCCCACCATCCAGAGCGTGATGATCGGCATGGGCGAGAAGGACAGCTACATCGGCGACGAGGCGCAGAGCAGGCGCGGCGTCCTGGCGCTGAAGTACCCGATCGAGCACGGCGTGGTGACCAACTGGGACGACATGGAGAAGATCTGGCACCACACCTTCTACAACGAGCTCCGCGTGGCGCCCGAGGAGCACCCGGTGCTGCTGACCGAGGCGCCGCTCAACCCGAAGGCCAACCGCGAGAAGATGACGCAGATCATGTTCGAGACGTTCAGCACGCCAGCCATGTACGTCGCCATCCAGGCCGTGCTGTCGCTGTACGCCAGCGGCCGCACCACTGGCATCGTGCTGGACTCCGGCGACGGCGTCTCGCACACCGTGCCGATCTACGAGGGCTACGCGCTGCCGCACGCCATCTTCCGGCTGGACCTGGCCGGCCGCGACCTCACCGACCACCTGGTGCGGCTGCTCACGGAGCGCGGCTACGACTTCAAGACCTCGGCGGAGCGGGAGATCGTGCGCGACATCAAGGAGAAGCTGTGCTACACGGCGCTCGACTTTGAGCAGGAGATGCTGGCAGCCGCCAGCAGCAGCGCCCTGGAGAAGAGCTACGAGCTGCCCGACGGCCAGGTGGTCAGCATCGGCAGCGAGCGCTTCCGCTGCCCGGAGGCCCTGTTCCAGCCGTCCTTCCTCGGCCTGGAGTCAGTCGGCATCCACGAGACGGTGTTCAACAGCGTGATGAAGTGCGACATCGACATCAGGAAGGAGCTCTACTGCAACGTCGTGCTCAGCGGCGGCACCAGCATGTACCCGGGCATCGCCGACCGCCTACAGAAGGAGCTCTGCACCCTGGCCTCGGCCTCAGCCAAGGTGAGGGTCGTGGCCCCGCCCGAGCGCAAGTACTCCGTGTGGATCGGCGGCTCCATCCTGGCCTCGCTCAGCACCTTCCAGTCCATGTGGGTCACCAAGCAGGAGTACGACGAGTGCGGGCCCGGCATCGTGCACAGGAAGTGCTTCTGAGCTGCCTTGGGAAGGCATTTGAAAGCCAAGCTGTTGGACTCGGTCTTTCGTTTTTATTTGTTGACTTTGATTCTGGAGTATAGTTTAACGATATGCTCGTCTTTATTCCGAAATATTTTTACTATTAACTATCAATACAAATTGTAAATAAATATACTGTGCTTTATTGTCTGCTCTAAAATATGATTAATTTTCACGGATATTCGACAGTTTTCACTTCCCCTGAGCTGCTCAGTCCTGCTAGACTGGGGACCGATTCTCTCAATTATCCCAGTTTACGCTGTTTGGTTCAGCTGATGCAATACGGAGTCGTCCTGTCTTGATCGATGGAAAAATATCTAATCAGGGTTGATAATCAAAACTAGGCCACAGGGTCAAAGTTTTCAACCGTGATTTCCTAGGGAATTGTATTCCCTGGAAAACCGGGCTCGCGCAGTGACCCTGAAGGATGAACCACCCAATGATTAGAAAGGCCAACCAATCCACGAAGCCTGGCTGGGTAAACCCTTAAACCTGAGTTCGCAGGATTGAGTTCCAGAATCGATCAAGCGATAAACTATCAATACTATCAAAACTATAAACTACATAGAAAGCGTTGGGGCAGTGTATTCGCAGCTAAGAGAACACACTAGCCTTCAGAGCACAACTGACAGTAAACATCCGCATAGGGTGGGTGACTGTAGTGTCAGTTGAAAGAGAGCACTGAGATCAGTGCTAGTGCACTCATTAAACCAGCTTGAAGAATGCACGGCGCAGCCGCTCGCTGACCAGCGTAAAAGAGGCCCTCGCCGAGTTCTAGCAGCGTTCAGACTTCAGCCATCGGGACCTCGGATTCCGCCACGATGGTCACTGTCCATAGTTGGTCATCGTCTGCTACCGCTGTGGACACCATCGGGCTGCTGATGCGGCTCAATGAAAGCTTCTGCGATGACCACGACCCCGCTGATGCATCATCTGTGCCAGCAGCCAGCGAGCCGTCTGTTCGCCAGAAGCTGCGAGACCACCTTCGCGAGCAGCCGGACAGCGCTCAGTCTGTTAATCTGGTGGCCGAGGCGGCCCGCTTTCTTGCTGCCATCGCCTGCCGCCGAGGCGCCGGCTGCGTTGAGCTGACGGTCCAGACGCTTGAGTGACTGGTAGCGCCGCAAATCAGGCAGCTGCGTGCAACGAGAGCCGCCTGTGCGACTGCCTCAACTTGTTGCTTGCGGCCTGGAACTCAGAGTCCTTTGCGCTGAAGCCGGCCTTGTCAGCGCTGCTTACCCGAGGCCGCTGCACCGCCCGCTCTGGACGCCGGCTGTCTGAGCGATGCGTTACTGCAATGCCATCAGCGACGCATTCTGGGGTTTGGTTTCCACCGGTGATTCTCCCTTTGGATTGGTCACTGCCAACTCCTTTAAGTCTCGGAGTTCTTTTTAACGATTTCTGCAAGCTCGAATTGTTAAGCTAATACAAAACCTCGCACTCTTCGAACTGCAGCCCGAAGCTGAAGCTGTCGGTTTCGAGTTCTACCACGCCTACCTGCGACTTTGCGACCGGTCTGGCGGTCGGCTACCAAGGACAACTTAATTACGTGTTATATCTAATTAAGTTGTCCTTGTAAGCTACTCCCGCGCCTTCGCCTAGCAACAGCCTCATCAGCCGAGCTCCGAGATGCCCGGCAGTTCGATCAGTTTTTCCAGGAATTCAGATTTTTTCTTGCACTTTTTTGTGAGGATTCTCAGCGTAGTGCCAGCTGACCATCACCCAGAATCATCCGCCGCCACCAAGCATCGCCTACTAGGATCATCGCCCAAGCCAAAGCTGCGCGACTTCGCAGTCTGACTGGCTGAGCTACATCTTCTTGAGCATGCTCATCTGCATCATGGTCACTTGGACGGAGCCAGACAGTCTAGCTATTTCTTTGCCGTCCACATGCTGGAAATTGCCAGGCACAATCAGATTCTCACAAGAGTGGTTTGGGCCTTCACTAAGAACAGCACCATGTACGAGTGCACCGTGACCGCCATTCGCCGCGGCCTCATTGGCGGGATCTACAATGAGAGGTCTACGCCTGCGCAATGGCATATTATAGAGACTCAACTCCTGCTGTTGTAGTTGTGACTCGTTCATGCCGATTAGTCAGTCCTTCAGTTGGAGTAGTGCCTAATTGAGGTCGAGTAGTGCCTCATTCAGGTCGAGTAGTGCCTCATTGAGGTCGAGTAGTGCCTCATTCAGTTCGAGTAGTGCCTCATTGAGGTCGAGTAGTGCCTCGTTGAGGTCGAGTAGTGCCTCATTGAGGTCGAGTAGTGCCTCATTGAGGTCGAGTAGTGCCTCGTTGAGGTCGAGTAGTGCCTCATTGAGGTCGAGTAGTGCCTCATTAAGTTCGAGTAGTGTCTCATTAAGTTCGAGTAGTGTCTCATTCAGTTCGAGTAGTGCCTCATTCAGTTCGAGTAGTGCCTCATTCAGTTCGAATAGTGCCTCATTCAGGTCGAGTAGTGCCTCATTCAGGTCGAGTAGTGCCTCATTGAGGTCGAGTAGTGCGTCATTCAGTTCGAGTAGTGCCTCATTCAGGTCGAGTAGTGCCTCATTGAGGTCGAGTAGTGCCTCATTGAGGTCGAGTAGTGCCTCATTGAGGTCAAGTAGTGCCTCATTAAGGTCGAGTAGTGTCTCATTCAGTTCGAGTAGTGCCTCATTCAGTTCGAGTAGTGCCTCATTCAGTTCGAATAGTGCCTCATTCAGTTCGAGTAGTGCCTCATTCAGTTCGAATAGTGCCTCATTCAGGTCGAGTAGTGCCTCATTCAGGTCGAGTAGTGCCTCATTGAGGTCGAGTAGTGCGTCATTCAGTTCGAGTAGTGCCTCATTGAGGTCGAGTAGTGCCTCATTGAGGTCGAGTAGTGCCTCATTCAGTTCGAATAGTGCCTCATTCAGGTCGAGTAGTGCCTCATTCAGGTCGAGTAGTGCCTCATTGAGGTCGAGTAGTGCGTCATTCAGTTCGAGTAGTGCCTCATTCAGGTCGAGTAGTGCCTCATTGAGGTCGAGTAGTGCCTCATTGAGGTCGAGTAGTGCCTCATTGAGGTCAAGTAGTGCCTCATTAAGGTCGAGTAGTGTCTCATTCAGTTCGAGTAGTGCCTCATTCAGTTCGAGTAGTGCCTCATTCAGTTCGAATAGTGCCTCATTCAGTTCGAGTAGTGCCTCATTCAGTTCGAATAGTGCCTCATTCAGTTCGAATAGTGCCTCATTCAGGTTTAGGTCAGGAACTAGAGTTACTTCGAACTGAATGATCTAATCGAACTCCACCATCCGCACTACCTCACGGTGCCACTCGGTCGCTCATTCGAATACCACATTAGGAAAGTAATATTTGACGTGTCCTTCTTCATCATTATCTTTACCATCGGGCTCAACATCACATACACTGTTACACAGGTGCTAAATCAAAATTTCATCGGAATCTTTTTGCATGATTTCTCAATTTTCAGTACCAGAAACAGCGTATCGACTATTATCCTTTGTACACCTCCGTGACGGTGAAGCAGGAGTTGGAGGATGCCCAGATGTCGGCGATTGTTGCGTACGTGTCGTGTCTGGTCGGCAAGAGGAAGGAATTAGTGGGGAAGCGTGGACAGCTTACCGCTAAATTCTTTTTATTAGCAAAATAATTAAGGCTTGAGATCATTAATGTAATGAAGGCATTAAAATATCAGAAGATGCTCAATCTAATGAGTAGTCACTTGGAGCAGTAGAGTAGATACATCTAGATTTAGCCAATCAGGGCTGAGTAAAGGGCACAAGATTAATTCCAGCCAATGAGAGTCCAGATAAGGGCAGGGCCGAAAAATCTTAACCATTGACAGATAAGCAAAGGGCAAAGGACCGATCGTAGCCAATGAGAAGCCAGATAGGGTCAGAGGAGCAGGACAATAAATTGAACCAATAAGAGTTCAGGGAAGGGCCGTCAAAAATGGGATTCTCTTTACGCGCAATCCAGGCGGTCAAGAGCGGTGCGCGGGGCAAGTTCAAACTGTGCGTGCAAAGCAGCTGGCAACGGACGCGTGGGATTGAAACCGAGCTGGTCAAACTGTTGCACTTTTGAAAGCAGAAACAACCAATAAAAACTACCCTTCTTTCTTTGAAGCACGCAACTTTGCGATCACTGTTTTATTCTTCATCAAGGGTATGTTATCGTTGTCATTTTCGGACCAATTATATATTCGATAAATTTGAAACTGAATTTCTGTGCTTGAAAAATGTGTTTTACATTCGCTGAACTCAGAGTCAGAGCTGCAGCATCAGTCGAATGCTCAGCAGAGGGGCTGAGCTGTCAGCTCCGTGCCACCTCATCATTTGAGCAGTTTTAACATAATTGTCATAGTCGTAGTAGTCGTAGGTAGCAGAGTAGATCGCGTTGGGATGGGCACTCCCGCAGGCTTTAAACCAGCCGCCGCCGCCGCCATTAGACTGCGAGCAGGAGCCGTGCCACGCGTCATTGTCGCGGTCAATGGTGGAGAACTGCATGCCCTGGTGGTCGCTCAGCGAGTCGGAGGTCGTATTGATAGGACATTAGCCGCTGAGTATAATGGGTTAGCAAAAAAATATAAGGCGCATTTAAAAACTTTAAAGCAAATCGACATAAATAGCTGCATTGGCAAGTTGTCCTCGTCAGCTTCTCCCAGAGGGTTCTGGTCTACTCTAAGAAAGGCAGAAGAACTTTTGGCTCCCAACAAGCGATCCACCAAGGCACAGGCTCCCATCTCAGAAATTGAGGTGAACCTAAACAACGTGTTCAATGCCTATAATTTTTCTGGAGAGAACCTAAATCGGCAACAAGAGACACGAACAACAATAGTGACAGATAACCATATAGATCTAATAAGCTCAGAGGACCTCGAAAGAGCGGTTAAAAAGCTAAAAAAGAAGAAAGCTGCAGGCATTGACGGAATTACAAACGAACATATTTTCTTAGGGTTTTCGGTAATTAAACCCGTTTTGCTTAAATTGTTCAATGAAATCCTCCGACTCGGGTACACGCCAAAGCTGTGGTCAGAGGCTCTAGTTACGCCAATCTACAAAAAAGGCTCCCGCAGTGACCCCAAAAATTATAGGCCGATCAGTGTGCTGCCTGCCATGGCTCGCCTGTTTGCATCAATTATTTATCAGAAATTGGAAGCACACATCAGCTCTTTAGGCCTATTGTCTGCAAGTCAAATAGGGAACAGAAAAGGCTATCGGACTTCAGACCATATCGCCACTCTACTTACACTTATACAAAGCAAAAAGCGCAAAAAGAAACCATTCCACCTAGTTTTCTTTGATTTAAAAAGTGCATTTGATATGGTTCATCACCCCACTTTGTTAAAAGAACTAAAAAAACTTGATGTCAACCCAAAAATAGTACAAGCAATCGAGAGCATGTATTCAGGTGCAAAATTTAGGATAAAATTATCTGAGGGCATAGCAACTAAATCACACAGAATAACGAACGGAGTCAGACAGGGGTGCCCGCTCTCACCACTGCTGTTTTCTTTATATATCGACCCTCTAAGTAATTTGTTAACTGAATCATTTGACAGCAACACTTCGATCAGAAATGAGCCCATCAGCAACTTACTTTATTGCGACGATTTAGTAATATTTGGAGAAAATTTGGCTGAGTTGCAAAAAGGCCTCGACAAAGTATCAGAATTCTGTCAGTCCCACAAACTAGAAATCAACACACAGAAAACAAAACTACTCAGCTGCAACACACATTCGAAGGGTGCCAACAAACTGATTCTCCAGGGTCAGCTAGTTGATTCTGTTAAAGAGTGGAAGTACCTAGGATTTCATATCAACACCAAAGGAACTATAGACTCACATGCCATTGACATTAACAAGAAATGTGGGTACCCAATCTCATTTCTGAGTAAGTTAGCGAGCTTTGGGACTGTAAAATACAAGCAACTGTTATTGTACTGTACAGCCATGATAGAAAGCATTGTGCTCTATGCCTCTGAGGCCTGGGGTGCATTCATTTCTTGGAACCTGGGACCTTGGGACCGCAGCCTTATAGAGCGAGTAAATTTTAGGAGTTGCAAGGCCATACTCCAAGTCAGCAAAAATACAGATAACAACGGGGCACGTTCGGAACTAGGCCGGTTGCCCCTTTTATACAATATCCAAAGGAGAAGCTTGCAGTACTGGGCTTCTGTAGCAAAGCGTCCAGATTCTATAATAGCTAAATTGATGGCAGACCCAGAATACAGTGATGTTGGCCTTAGATCAAAATTGAGCAGCCTAGTAATGCAAAACTGCAATGTAACTAGCATTTCAAAGGCGTTCAAAATACATAGAACCAATTTTGATTCCGAGTTCAGAAGGCATTGGGCACAGAAAATCGAAAATTCTTCCAAATTGAGCCACTTTTTCTATTCATTTAAGGAAAACGACTCTCCCGAAAAGTACATTAAGAATATTAGAAATCCAAAGTACAGAAGAACTCTGGCATCATTTAGATTGGGCAATCACAAACTTGCCTGTGAAACGCTGCGAACAGCTAGGCCGAAAATCCCTTATGAAAACAGATTGTGCCCCAAGTGTAAAACAGAAGTGGAAAATGAAATCCACTTTCTATTCAAATGTCCATGGGTTCAGTATCGGATGGCCCGGGAAGATTTTGTCACAATTGTGTCAAGTAAAGTAGCAAATTTTCAGTTTTTAACAGATGAAGACAAGTCATTCTATTTAATGACACAGGAAGACATCTCCGTAACGGAACTGCTGGCTCAGTACATCATAAGAATGAGCGAAATTAGAAAGCAGCTGCTCTGATCCCACAATAGGTTACTTGTGTTTAGGATATTTTATGAATTCTTGTACCAGTGCTTATTCTTTTTTTTATTTTCGCTATTTCCTACCACGAAAAAAAATATTTTGTGTTTGCCGAATTACTTCAATATTTTATTACCTTGCTAACGTGCGTTCGAACTTTCGTTGACTGCCATTATTTCGCTATTATTTTTTTGTCTTTCTCTATTTCGTTGCATTACTGAAAAATATATATATAAAAAAAACCAGCACCCTTTTGGCGTGCGTATTAGTAATAATAATAATAGTATTGGAGCTGCTAGTCAGGTAGGAGCTGTAGGTCATGGTGTAGTTGGTGCTGGCGGCGCCCACAGTGAAGCCGGAGTACTCGCAGACGTACTTGACATTTTTCCAGGTCAGCGCCTCGACTCGCAGCAGCCTCGGAGAGCCGCTAGTTAGCTGGTGGTTTTTTTTCAGGCCTAAGCAAAGATGGACCGATTAGAATGTTGGGTAGCGTTTACAGCTTCTATAGAATCTTTTGACCACCCACCGATCCAGAAGTTCTCCTTGTCTCCGAAACCGTTCTCGTACTCCGTCCAGTTGCGCGCGAAGCTCACAGAGCCGCTCGAACGATGCTGGATGACGCGAAACAGACGGCCGTGAACGATGACGTCTGAAATATTGGGCTTCGACTTTGCGGTTCGAAATGTAAGTTTAGGCAGCAGTCAAGCGGTGCGTTATCTTCTGTCCCTCTCCTAAGGGTGAAGCAAAAAAACATCAAACCATACGTCATTTATATCTATAAATAATTTAGACACCGACCTTTCGACCAGATGTACAGCCCACGGCACGGCCGCAGCTAGCTGCCGGCGCATCCGAGGGCTGTGTACAGCTGCTCAGTCCTGACGGGCTGGAGGGACAGCACCCATCCTAAATCTTCTTAGCTTAAACTGGTACCTAATTACGATTAATTGACATGCTTAAGGGCACGAATTTTCTTCTAGAGCTGGGGCTCGAACCCACGAACTCCCGGTCATAAAGCAGATGCCCTTGCCAATATAGGATGCAACTCCTCCTAGGCTACATCTCCTAGGCTACATCCCCTCTTAGGCTACATCCCCTCCTAGGCTACATCCCCTCCTAGGCTACAACTCCTCCTAGGCTACAACTCCTCCTAGGCTACATCCCCTCCTAGGCTACATCCCCTCCTAGGCTACATCCCCTCCTAGGCTACATCCCCTCCTAGGCTACATCCCCTCTTAGGCTACATCCCCTCCTAGGCTACATCCCCTCCTAGGCTACAACTCCTCCTAGGCTACAACTCCTCCTAGGCTACATCCCCTCCTAGGCTACATCCCCTCCTAGGCTACATCCCCTCCTAGGCTACATCCCCTCCTAGGCTACATCCCCTCCTAGGCTACATCCCCTCTTAGGCTACATCCCCTCCTAGGCTACATCCCCTCCTAGGCTACAACTCCTCCTAGGCTACAACTCCTCCTAGGCTACATCCCCTCCTAGGCTACATCCCCTCCTAGGCTACATCCCCTCCTAGGCTACATCTCCTCCTAGGCTACAACTCTTCCTAGGCTACAACTCCCTAGGCTACATCTCCTCCTAGGCTACAACTCCTCTTAAGCTAGAACTCCTCCTAAGGTGCATGTCCTGCTTTATTTAATATAAAATTGTATTTAATAAATTAAAAAGAGCATTACCCTGATGGTATTGCTGCTTTCGTAACACAGAGGAGCCATCGGTGGCGCCCGCTGCAGCTGAGAAGTCGGCATTCCAAGCGTAGGAGAACAGTCAGAGCTTCGCCTTGGATAGAAACAAAGTGGCGGAGCAGCCACGTTGAAGGCACTGCTGGGCGCAGTCGATGTCACTGCGACCGATGGCTGACGTCAGCTCAGAGGCCACCGTTTTGTCGGCGGCTTCGGTTGAGAACTCTCGGCCTGCAATGTTGGGCATTGCTTGTATGCTATTTTCATAAATGTGGCTCCAAGATTAAATACACAATAGTAAAAATCGTGGTTCAAGCAGAGTCACCTTCATCAGCAAAAGAGGCGGCCGCAGCAGCAGCCCAGAGACAAAGGCAGGCAACAGTAGCAATGTAAAAAACCATTTTGTCAAGGCTCAAGTTTGCCTCCCGAAATATTTTCATTTCGTTTCAAATTAATCCCTCATTTTTATAAGTAAAATTTCCCATCTAATCGATTATGCTCAAGTGGCGCTTGTTGGTCCTGTAAATTTCTTTTTGATAAAATCGCTCTTGACTCAATAATTTTTCATAGAAATAGGTTGGCAGCCCAGCTTCATAGCCGCAGGTTATTCAACATTATCACCATGCATTCACAGGCGTTTCCCGCTTTAAGAATGCTTGTGTGCTTCTTGGCAAGAAAACTATAATCGAACTAAACCGATTTACACAGACATTCTTTGAATTAGTTTTGTTGAGCGGCTCAGCAAACAGTCTGCTCTTAAACGGTGGAAATACCTGAAGCATTTTGTATAGAGCTTTATTGCTTGTTCAAGCAAGAGTTTTCTCTTTCAAAAAAACCAGCCCAGAAGCCAGAGTCCTGGCCGAATCCGGTCTCGTCCTTTGCTGGATGACCAAAAAAATCATCCATGGCCTTTCCTTCGAGCGTTTCTGTCTGATATCGACTTTCTTTGCTTTTTGTCAAGGGCCTAAACAAGGGACCCCAACTACATCGAAACAAGTTTTTTTGTCGCACTTAAAATGCGAATTTACCAATAATACGATAGAAACGAGTCTCGCGTCACTTTCAGATTGGATTCAATGCAATTTAGGCTACCCAAACGACGTTTCTGGCCGCCATTGCAAATTCTAAAATCTAATATATTTTGTCGATGGCTCAGATTTCTACTCGTAAAGGATTGAAGCAAGGACGCCTTAAGTAGAAGGACGGGACACTTCGTTTCCTGGAAAGTTTTTGGAGTCTAATTTTCGCGAAAAAATACACTACGGAGATAGGAAATTTGCAGTTTTTTTGACAAAATTAAAGATTGCGCTCGATTGGAAGCAGATGCAAATCTTATCTTTTGATATGTGGTTCCTGCCTTCTTTCTCTGTCGAACTATGTACGTCTTAATTTGTGATAAATCGACCTTCTTATTTTTCCTTATTTTCTCCTCTGATTTTTATTGATATTGATTTACTTTCGTCAAAAACTACTGCATGGCAAATTGCCCATCCAGAGAGTGAACCAAGTGACTGGACCACTAAATTACTCAAAATACTGATAGATACAATTGTTCTTTGAATAAAACAGACTTGATTAGAAGTGGAACTGAACCTGCACAGCTGCTAAAATAAAATTGTATTGAAAATATAATTTTCGACAAATGTTTTACAAAGGAAATAATTCAAAGATCAATTTTCAGTTTTCACAAACTAAGACATAGATAGTTCGATAGAGTAAGAAGGCAGGAAGCACATATCAAAAGATGAGATTCGCATCTGCTTCCAATCGAGCGCAAACTTTAATTTTATGTCGAAAAACAGCAAATTTCCTATCTCCGTAGTGTATTTTTCGCGAAAATTGGATTCCAAAAACTTTCCAGGAAACGAAGTGTCCCGTCCTACTTAAGGTGTCCTTGGATTGAAGATTTCTGAAACGCTTCTGCCCGACCAATCAAGTGAGAATAAAAAGTTTATTTATAAACAAAATTGAGCTACTCGCTGATACATTGAAGCTCGTATATACAATACATGTATAATAAGTATATTTACACGCAGTTTTGCAGCACTCAAAACGCCTGCAAAGTAACGGGCACTGACAGCATGACAAAATTTCCGTCCAGCATGTTAAATGAAACAAAGGAATGCGCTCAGAATGTCAGAAAGTGACAATAAAAAAAGAAGCCACTCAAAAAATTGTCTTAAACAACTTTAGTTAAAACTGGAATGGGCCAGCGCGCTCACATATGGAATGCAAAAACTTTTGTACAAAACGCATTCAAATCAATCCAGTTTAGTTGCATAAATATAATAACAAAATTTGCAGAGATTAAAAAGATCGTTTAGTTCTGGTCTATCGTGTAAAACCTCAAAATAAACTACTACAAGTAGTATTAAAAGGCATGGTATAAATTTTTACCTCAGGTCAAAATCGGATACGCAAAGCAGTCTACAAAATCAACAGCAATTACACAGCTGTCAAACTGTCACTCAACGGCCCCCTTCCCCCAGTGTCAGAATGTCGGACGCTCTAACGATTTGCCCAAATAGTCCATCTCAGTGTGCTCCTCACCAGCAGCGCGATAGTCGGTCAGCTCCTTGGTGTACTTCAGCTTGGTAAAGTTCGCGGACAGCGCGCCGATGAAGCACATCTGCGGGTTGGTCCAATTTGGCAATACCAGCTCTGGTTAACACTGTCCCAGCCCACTAACCTGTCAACTTATCCAAAATCAAAATTACCATGCCGAAGATTACAAAGACAGCTCCGCCCCAGGCGAAGGCGTACAGCGGCCCAATAGTTCCAATCTGAAGTTTTCAAATACATTTAAAAGGTTTTATTCGATTAATATTGCTACCAGTAGCAAGTGGAACATCCGGGGCTTACTTTAGAGCAAAAATTCTGAAAAGCGGTGGCCGTCGTGATGGTCTCGTTAAACTTCAGCTCGGGCCTGAACAGGTAGAGCTTTTTGTAGAGGCCTGGAACAACAGGAGAAAGGTGTTAAAGCACAGTTGCTGGGAAAAATTTTGAACTACAAGCGCACCCAGGCCTCACCATAGTGCGTCAGGTTAAACTTGAAAAACTCGAAGAACCTGATGTTGTTCTTCTCCCCGTCAATAGCCCTCCAATAGGTCCACTCCTCGTAGCAGACTTTGTCCATCATGATGTAGCCAACAATGGGGATCAGTAGGAAGCAGGCGATGCCGACCCACAGCAGGCTGATGAAGTAGGAGAACGCCATGAACAGGCCGGCGGAGAAGCGGCCGCCAAGGATGCAACGATCGCCGCGATAGATTTTGTTGCGGGTGGCGCCGGTTGCTAGGATGCCGAAGATTAGGAGGATAACAGCCAGCACCACGGTGACTGGGGAGACAACCACGCTAGCGATTTGGACGTACAGCAACCTGCGGTGTTGCACGGGGAAGAGAAAGGGGGGAGTGTTAGCAGAAAATTATCTATTGGTTGTTAGCCTACCCATGCATATTCAAACTGAGCGATGTAATTTTTCTACTTTTAAATAGCCAACTCACTCTTCAATAGGATAGAATGTGCTGCGAAAGTACACATCGGTCTGGCGGACAGCCTCGTACAGTGTGCCAGTCATCACGCAACCGCCAATGAGCACCAGAGCAAATGAGATCACTGACGCATAGGGAATGTTGGATAGGCATTCACCTGTGCAAAATTTTATGGGTTAATAGATGTGTAAATTTCAAAAAAGTTCATTTTTAAACCATTTTCATAGCATAGGCACTAAATTTAAATAATATGCTTTTTATTCAATGGTTTTTCTAGCATAAGGAAACAAGCAAAACTAACAAGTACAAAGTAAAACTTTAGTGCAAAGGACACAGCTAAATAGATTTAAATAAATCTTTTAGTAACTTGCTTCATGTTAAACATTATTAAATTTATTTTGATATTAGACATTATTAATAAATCACTTTATTACTTATTAATAAGCACTGTTATAAACCCATTTGCAATTGACCAAACAACTTTGAAACCTAAGTTACTTTGTCAATCAATCTTTGATAAATAGCCTTATAAAATCTGGTCACTTCATCAATTTCAAATTGGGATACCAGTTTAGACTGGTCACTTTGTCAACTAGCTGACAAAATGACAGTTGACAAAGTGACTAGCATCCATCTAATCACAGTAAATAATGTTGGAATAGATACTTATATAAATACTATTAAGCCATGCATGTATAAAAATGCAATCCTTTGATTTTTAAGCCATATCTAGCTATACAAAATGAATATTTTGTCATAAACTAGGCATAGCTAGCTACTTATAGCCATATTAATTAAAATAATTGTTTTATTAAGAATTAATAATCAATCATTATTGACAGATCATAATAATATAGTAATAGTAAAATTTTTATGGTATTACCCTTAATCTAATTCAGAATTCATATATACTAGAAAATAACGAAAGCAAACGTTTAATTTAGAGGCAAATTGCCTACAACAATCATGGTACTCCATAGTTTGGAAGACCCTATAGGTACGCAGGATTCTAAACTCCATTTTTTGCATATGCCAGTGTATGCCAAAAATTTTGTCCAACAGAACAAAGAAATTTATGCTACATTTTAAAAGCATTTATTTTATTTTTAATTTTTTGTTATTTCTTTAGCTGTTATTTACCTTTATTGCTGCATTTTGATACTTTTTTAAAAAATTTGTAATAATTAATACCTGTAAATTAAAGTCAACATAGACATTCAAATTACCTTTTATACTTCTTTTGAATTTTTTAATTCTAATTAAAATATACACCTTTATTCTGCTAGCATGCACGTGGGTAAGTAAGTATTTTCATTTTATACCAAATGGTGGCAAAAAGATTGTGACTGTACACAGGAGTAAACCAAATAACTGGTATATACCCTCTCTTCTGTACTACGGTTATATGGATGGTACTAACCAGATTTAGTTAACCAGTTTGGGTTAAATTGACATTAATATAATAATTTAATTTATACTAGGGATATGTCACTATAGATTTAATAGACATTAATACACATAATAAGATATAAAATTGAATAATTTCTAAAAACCTAAAGCTTAATGTGAGTAAGGCTTTAGGTCTTACAAGGGTAAAAATAATTTTTCAAGAAAAACTATTGGGCTTAACAGCTTTATGCAGCCAAAATATATCCACTAAATACAATATTACGTTCTTTGCTAACAAAAACATAAGCTCATTTAACTAAGAATGCCACTCTTGTAAAAAATACATTTTTTACCTTCCAGCATAAATATTAATTAATCTCACGAAAGGGAAAATAACGTGCTCTTAATACTTACCCATAGTAATGAATTGATATTACTTATCCTTCTTAAGCCTATATGATTTTTTGAAAAATGAGTCCGTCCAGATGGTTTTCTGCAATGTCTAGTAGAAATTGTTACCAAGCTAGAATAAGGAAATTGTTTTCGAAGAAAAAGCAACATTTAAAATTTTTGTTTGTTTAAAACAAAATTTATAGCCTGTACTATTTAAAAAATACTTTGCAAAGAAATACCTAATGTGCTTCTTTTAAATAAAAAATCAAGACAACAAAACAATTTAAAATCTATTACTTTTAAAATTTCATTCGTCCAAGCTTGCATCAATAGGTCAGCCTTTTAGTGTCCTTTTAATAAAAATTTCTTGTGCTGATAAGAATGCTATAGCATTCTGACTCTCTGAATCGCATCCTGAAATTTGACATAGCATGTGATTTAACATAAAGATCTTTTTTGTTTATTGCAGTAACAAGGACCACTAGAAGTCACTTTTGTTAGAAGGGACGCAACACTCAAAAAAAATTAAAGGCCGAAAATACACTGAAATAATAAGTTTTAGCCATAGACAAAAATAAGAAAATTTCTATCTCGCCAGTGTAAAATCGGCCTTCAACTATTTGCAGTGTAGCGTCCTTCTACTTTAGAATTCCTTGTGCAGTAATAGCTACGCCAAGAAAATCTTAATAAGAGCCTAATTTACCTTCAATAGTGTTTTTTTTGCGAAAATCAGCCTTCAAAAAATTTCTGAAAATACGCGTGTCACGTCCTACTAACAGTGGCGTGGGTCTTAATAGAAACTCACTCGGACAGTCAGGTAGAACTATTTGAATTGATTTATACTGAGACGAATAATTAATAAATACGCGCCAGCCAGCCAATCACTCCTATCATTCATCATCATCATCATCATCATCATCATCATTATCATCATCATCATCATCATCATCATCATCATCATCATCATCATCATCATCATCATCATCATCATCTTCATCATCATGGTCATCATCGTCGTTATCATTATTATCATC
>CATNEM010000085.1:0-155000 GCA_950096795.1 Macrostomum cliftonense
GTGAAGCAGGAGTTGGAGGATGCCCAGATGTCGGCGATTGTTGCGTACGTGTCGTGTCTGGTCGGCAAGAGGAAGGAATTAGTGGGGAAGCGTGGACAGCTTACCGCTAAATTCTTTTTATTAGCAAAATAATTAAGGCTTGAGATCATTAATGTAATGAAGGCATTAAAATATCAGAAGATGCTCAATCTAATGAGTAGTCACTTGGAGCAGTAGAGTAGATACATCTAGATTTAGCCAATCAGGGCTGAGTAAAGGGCACAAGATTAATTCCAGCCAATGAGAGTCCAGATAAGGGCAGGGCCGAAAAATCTTAACCATTGACAGATAAGCAAAGGGCAAAGGACCGATCGTAGCCAATGAGAAGCCAGATAGGGTCAGAGGAGCAGGACAATAAATTGAACCAATAAGAGTTCAGGGAAGGGCCGTCAAAAATGGGATTCTCTTTACGCGCAATCCAGGCGGTCAAGAGCGGTGCGCGGGGCAAGTTCAAACTGTGCGTGCAAAGCAGCTGGCAACGGACGCGTGGGATTGAAACCGAGCTGGTCAAACTGTTGCACTTTTGAAAGCAGAAACAACCAATAAAAACTACCCTTCTTTCTTTGAAGCACGCAACTTTGCGATCACTGTTTTATTCTTCATCAAGGGTATGTTATCGTTGTCATTTTCGGACCAATTATATATTCGATAAATTTGAAACTGAATTTCTGTGCTTGAAAAATGTGTTTTACATTCGCTGAACTCAGAGTCAGAGCTGCAGCATCAGTCGAATGCTCAGCAGAGGGGCTGAGCTGTCAGCTCCGTGCCACCTCATCATTTGAGCAGTTTTAACATAATTGTCATAGTCGTAGTAGTCGTAGGTAGCAGAGTAGATCGCGTTGGGATGGGCACTCCCGCAGGCTTTAAACCAGCCGCCGCCGCCGCCATTAGACTGCGAGCAGGAGCCGTGCCACGCGTCATTGTCGCGGTCAATGGTGGAGAACTGCATGCCCTGGTGGTCGCTCAGCGAGTCGGAGGTCGTATTGATAGGACATTAGCCGCTGAGTATAATGGGTTAGCAAAAAAATATAAGGCGCATTTAAAAACTTTAAAGCAAATCGACATAAATAGCTGCATTGGCAAGTTGTCCTCGTCAGCTTCTCCCAGAGGGTTCTGGTCTACTCTAAGAAAGGCAGAAGAACTTTTGGCTCCCAACAAGCGATCCACCAAGGCACAGGCTCCCATCTCAGAAATTGAGGTGAACCTAAACAACGTGTTCAATGCCTATAATTTTTCTGGAGAGAACCTAAATCGGCAACAAGAGACACGAACAACAATAGTGACAGATAACCATATAGATCTAATAAGCTCAGAGGACCTCGAAAGAGCGGTTAAAAAGCTAAAAAAGAAGAAAGCTGCAGGCATTGACGGAATTACAAACGAACATATTTTCTTAGGGTTTTCGGTAATTAAACCCGTTTTGCTTAAATTGTTCAATGAAATCCTCCGACTCGGGTACACGCCAAAGCTGTGGTCAGAGGCTCTAGTTACGCCAATCTACAAAAAAGGCTCCCGCAGTGACCCCAAAAATTATAGGCCGATCAGTGTGCTGCCTGCCATGGCTCGCCTGTTTGCATCAATTATTTATCAGAAATTGGAAGCACACATCAGCTCTTTAGGCCTATTGTCTGCAAGTCAAATAGGGAACAGAAAAGGCTATCGGACTTCAGACCATATCGCCACTCTACTTACACTTATACAAAGCAAAAAGCGCAAAAAGAAACCATTCCACCTAGTTTTCTTTGATTTAAAAAGTGCATTTGATATGGTTCATCACCCCACTTTGTTAAAAGAACTAAAAAAACTTGATGTCAACCCAAAAATAGTACAAGCAATCGAGAGCATGTATTCAGGTGCAAAATTTAGGATAAAATTATCTGAGGGCATAGCAACTAAATCACACAGAATAACGAACGGAGTCAGACAGGGGTGCCCGCTCTCACCACTGCTGTTTTCTTTATATATCGACCCTCTAAGTAATTTGTTAACTGAATCATTTGACAGCAACACTTCGATCAGAAATGAGCCCATCAGCAACTTACTTTATTGCGACGATTTAGTAATATTTGGAGAAAATTTGGCTGAGTTGCAAAAAGGCCTCGACAAAGTATCAGAATTCTGTCAGTCCCACAAACTAGAAATCAACACACAGAAAACAAAACTACTCAGCTGCAACACACATTCGAAGGGTGCCAACAAACTGATTCTCCAGGGTCAGCTAGTTGATTCTGTTAAAGAGTGGAAGTACCTAGGATTTCATATCAACACCAAAGGAACTATAGACTCACATGCCATTGACATTAACAAGAAATGTGGGTACCCAATCTCATTTCTGAGTAAGTTAGCGAGCTTTGGGACTGTAAAATACAAGCAACTGTTATTGTACTGTACAGCCATGATAGAAAGCATTGTGCTCTATGCCTCTGAGGCCTGGGGTGCATTCATTTCTTGGAACCTGGGACCTTGGGACCGCAGCCTTATAGAGCGAGTAAATTTTAGGAGTTGCAAGGCCATACTCCAAGTCAGCAAAAATACAGATAACAACGGGGCACGTTCGGAACTAGGCCGGTTGCCCCTTTTATACAATATCCAAAGGAGAAGCTTGCAGTACTGGGCTTCTGTAGCAAAGCGTCCAGATTCTATAATAGCTAAATTGATGGCAGACCCAGAATACAGTGATGTTGGCCTTAGATCAAAATTGAGCAGCCTAGTAATGCAAAACTGCAATGTAACTAGCATTTCAAAGGCGTTCAAAATACATAGAACCAATTTTGATTCCGAGTTCAGAAGGCATTGGGCACAGAAAATCGAAAATTCTTCCAAATTGAGCCACTTTTTCTATTCATTTAAGGAAAACGACTCTCCCGAAAAGTACATTAAGAATATTAGAAATCCAAAGTACAGAAGAACTCTGGCATCATTTAGATTGGGCAATCACAAACTTGCCTGTGAAACGCTGCGAACAGCTAGGCCGAAAATCCCTTATGAAAACAGATTGTGCCCCAAGTGTAAAACAGAAGTGGAAAATGAAATCCACTTTCTATTCAAATGTCCATGGGTTCAGTATCGGATGGCCCGGGAAGATTTTGTCACAATTGTGTCAAGTAAAGTAGCAAATTTTCAGTTTTTAACAGATGAAGACAAGTCATTCTATTTAATGACACAGGAAGACATCTCCGTAACGGAACTGCTGGCTCAGTACATCATAAGAATGAGCGAAATTAGAAAGCAGCTGCTCTGATCCCACAATAGGTTACTTGTGTTTAGGATATTTTATGAATTCTTGTACCAGTGCTTATTCTTTTTTTTATTTTCGCTATTTCCTACCACGAAAAAAAATATTTTGTGTTTGCCGAATTACTTCAATATTTTATTACCTTGCTAACGTGCGTTCGAACTTTCGTTGACTGCCATTATTTCGCTATTATTTTTTTGTCTTTCTCTATTTCGTTGCATTACTGAAAAATATATATATAAAAAAAACCAGCACCCTTTTGGCGTGCGTATTAGTAATAATAATAATAGTATTGGAGCTGCTAGTCAGGTAGGAGCTGTAGGTCATGGTGTAGTTGGTGCTGGCGGCGCCCACAGTGAAGCCGGAGTACTCGCAGACGTACTTGACATTTTTCCAGGTCAGCGCCTCGACTCGCAGCAGCCTCGGAGAGCCGCTAGTTAGCTGGTGGTTTTTTTTCAGGCCTAAGCAAAGATGGACCGATTAGAATGTTGGGTAGCGTTTACAGCTTCTATAGAATCTTTTGACCACCCACCGATCCAGAAGTTCTCCTTGTCTCCGAAACCGTTCTCGTACTCCGTCCAGTTGCGCGCGAAGCTCACAGAGCCGCTCGAACGATGCTGGATGACGCGAAACAGACGGCCGTGAACGATGACGTCTGAAATATTGGGCTTCGACTTTGCGGTTCGAAATGTAAGTTTAGGCAGCAGTCAAGCGGTGCGTTATCTTCTGTCCCTCTCCTAAGGGTGAAGCAAAAAAACATCAAACCATACGTCATTTATATCTATAAATAATTTAGACACCGACCTTTCGACCAGATGTACAGCCCACGGCACGGCCGCAGCTAGCTGCCGGCGCATCCGAGGGCTGTGTACAGCTGCTCAGTCCTGACGGGCTGGAGGGACAGCACCCATCCTAAATCTTCTTAGCTTAAACTGGTACCTAATTACGATTAATTGACATGCTTAAGGGCACGAATTTTCTTCTAGAGCTGGGGCTCGAACCCACGAACTCCCGGTCATAAAGCAGATGCCCTTGCCAATATAGGATGCAACTCCTCCTAGGCTACATCTCCTAGGCTACATCCCCTCTTAGGCTACATCCCCTCCTAGGCTACATCCCCTCCTAGGCTACAACTCCTCCTAGGCTACAACTCCTCCTAGGCTACATCCCCTCCTAGGCTACATCCCCTCCTAGGCTACATCCCCTCCTAGGCTACATCCCCTCCTAGGCTACATCCCCTCTTAGGCTACATCCCCTCCTAGGCTACATCCCCTCCTAGGCTACAACTCCTCCTAGGCTACAACTCCTCCTAGGCTACATCCCCTCCTAGGCTACATCCCCTCCTAGGCTACATCCCCTCCTAGGCTACATCCCCTCCTAGGCTACATCCCCTCCTAGGCTACATCCCCTCTTAGGCTACATCCCCTCCTAGGCTACATCCCCTCCTAGGCTACAACTCCTCCTAGGCTACAACTCCTCCTAGGCTACATCCCCTCCTAGGCTACATCCCCTCCTAGGCTACATCCCCTCCTAGGCTACATCTCCTCCTAGGCTACAACTCTTCCTAGGCTACAACTCCCTAGGCTACATCTCCTCCTAGGCTACAACTCCTCTTAAGCTAGAACTCCTCCTAAGGTGCATGTCCTGCTTTATTTAATATAAAATTGTATTTAATAAATTAAAAAGAGCATTACCCTGATGGTATTGCTGCTTTCGTAACACAGAGGAGCCATCGGTGGCGCCCGCTGCAGCTGAGAAGTCGGCATTCCAAGCGTAGGAGAACAGTCAGAGCTTCGCCTTGGATAGAAACAAAGTGGCGGAGCAGCCACGTTGAAGGCACTGCTGGGCGCAGTCGATGTCACTGCGACCGATGGCTGACGTCAGCTCAGAGGCCACCGTTTTGTCGGCGGCTTCGGTTGAGAACTCTCGGCCTGCAATGTTGGGCATTGCTTGTATGCTATTTTCATAAATGTGGCTCCAAGATTAAATACACAATAGTAAAAATCGTGGTTCAAGCAGAGTCACCTTCATCAGCAAAAGAGGCGGCCGCAGCAGCAGCCCAGAGACAAAGGCAGGCAACAGTAGCAATGTAAAAAACCATTTTTGTCAAGGCTCAAGTTTGCCTCCCGAAATATTTTCATTTCGTTTCAAATTAATCCCTCATTTTTATAAGTAAAATTTCCCATCTAATCGATTATGCTCAAGTGGCGCTTGTTGGTCCTGTAAATTTCTTTTTGATAAAATCGCTCTTGACTCAATAATTTTTCATAGAAATAGGTTGGCAGCCCAGCTTCATAGCCGCAGGTTATTCAACATTATCACCATGCATTCACAGGCGTTTCCCGCTTTAAGAATGCTTGTGTGCTTCTTGGCAAGAAAACTATAATCGAACTAAACCGATTTACACAGACATTCTTTGAATTAGTTTTGTTGAGCGGCTCAGCAAACAGTCTGCTCTTAAACGGTGGAAATACCTGAAGCATTTTGTATAGAGCTTTATTGCTTGTTCAAGCAAGAGTTTTCTCTTTCAAAAAAACCAGCCCAGAAGCCAGAGTCCTGGCCGAATCCGGTCTCGTCCTTTGCTGGATGACCAAAAAAATCATCCATGGCCTTTCCTTCGAGCGTTTCTGTCTGATATCGACTTTCTTTGCTTTTTGTCAAGGGCCTAAACAAGGGACCCCAACTACATCGAAACAAGTTTTTTTGTCGCACTTAAAATGCGAATTTACCAATAATACGATAGAAACGAGTCTCGCGTCACTTTCAGATTGGATTCAATGCAATTTAGGCTACCCAAACGACGTTTCTGGCCGCCATTGCAAATTCTAAAATCTAATATATTTTGTCGATGGCTCAGATTTCTACTCGTAAAGGATTGAAGCAAGGACGCCTTAAGTAGAAGGACGGGACACTTCGTTTCCTGGAAAGTTTTTGGAGTCTAATTTTCGCGAAAAAATACACTACGGAGATAGGAAATTTGCAGTTTTTTTGACAAAATTAAAGATTGCGCTCGATTGGAAGCAGATGCAAATCTTATCTTTTGATATGTGGTTCCTGCCTTCTTTCTCTGTCGAACTATGTACGTCTTAATTTGTGATAAATCGACCTTCTTATTTTTCCTTATTTTCTCCTCTGATTTTTATTGATATTGATTTACTTTCGTCAAAAACTACTGCATGGCAAATTGCCCATCCAGAGAGTGAACCAAGTGACTGGACCACTAAATTACTCAAAATACTGATAGATACAATTGTTCTTTGAATAAAACAGACTTGATTAGAAGTGGAACTGAACCTGCACAGCTGCTAAAATAAAATTGTATTGAAAATATAATTTTCGACAAATGTTTTACAAAGGAAATAATTCAAAGATCAATTTTCAGTTTTCACAAACTAAGACATAGATAGTTCGATAGAGTAAGAAGGCAGGAAGCACATATCAAAAGATGAGATTCGCATCTGCTTCCAATCGAGCGCAAACTTTAATTTTATGTCGAAAAACAGCAAATTTCCTATCTCCGTAGTGTATTTTTCGCGAAAATTGGATTCCAAAAACTTTCCAGGAAACGAAGTGTCCCGTCCTACTTAAGGTGTCCTTGGATTGAAGATTTCTGAAACGCTTCTGCCCGACCAATCAAGTGAGAATAAAAAGTTTATTTATAAACAAAATTGAGCTACTCGCTGATACATTGAAGCTCGTATATACAATACATGTATAATAAGTATATTTACACGCAGTTTTGCAGCACTCAAAACGCCTGCAAAGTAACGGGCACTGACAGCATGACAAAATTTCCGTCCAGCATGTTAAATGAAACAAAGGAATGCGCTCAGAATGTCAGAAAGTGACAATAAAAAAAGAAGCCACTCAAAAAATTGTCTTAAACAACTTTAGTTAAAACTGGAATGGGCCAGCGCGCTCACATATGGAATGCAAAAACTTTTGTACAAAACGCATTCAAATCAATCCAGTTTAGTTGCATAAATATAATAACAAAATTTGCAGAGATTAAAAAGATCGTTTAGTTCTGGTCTATCGTGTAAAACCTCAAAATAAACTACTACAAGTAGTATTAAAAGGCATGGTATAAATTTTTACCTCAGGTCAAAATCGGATACGCAAAGCAGTCTACAAAATCAACAGCAATTACACAGCTGTCAAACTGTCACTCAACGGCCCCCTTCCCCCAGTGTCAGAATGTCGGACGCTCTAACGATTTGCCCAAATAGTCCATCTCAGTGTGCTCCTCACCAGCAGCGCGATAGTCGGTCAGCTCCTTGGTGTACTTCAGCTTGGTAAAGTTCGCGGACAGCGCGCCGATGAAGCACATCTGCGGGTTGGTCCAATTTGGCAATACCAGCTCTGGTTAACACTGTCCCAGCCCACTAACCTGTCAACTTATCCAAAATCAAAATTACCATGCCGAAGATTACAAAGACAGCTCCGCCCCAGGCGAAGGCGTACAGCGGCCCAATAGTTCCAATCTGAAGTTTTCAAATACATTTAAAAGGTTTTATTCGATTAATATTGCTACCAGTAGCAAGTGGAACATCCGGGGCTTACTTTAGAGCAAAAATTCTGAAAAGCGGTGGCCGTCGTGATGGTCTCGTTAAACTTCAGCTCGGGCCTGAACAGGTAGAGCTTTTTGTAGAGGCCTGGAACAACAGGAGAAAGGTGTTAAAGCACAGTTGCTGGGAAAAATTTTGAACTACAAGCGCACCCAGGCCTCACCATAGTGCGTCAGGTTAAACTTGAAAAACTCGAAGAACCTGATGTTGTTCTTCTCCCCGTCAATAGCCCTCCAATAGGTCCACTCCTCGTAGCAGACTTTGTCCATCATGATGTAGCCAACAATGGGGATCAGTAGGAAGCAGGCGATGCCGACCCACAGCAGGCTGATGAAGTAGGAGAACGCCATGAACAGGCCGGCGGAGAAGCGGCCGCCAAGGATGCAACGATCGCCGCGATAGATTTTGTTGCGGGTGGCGCCGGTTGCTAGGATGCCGAAGATTAGGAGGATAACAGCCAGCACCACGGTGACTGGGGAGACAACCACGCTAGCGATTTGGACGTACAGCAACCTGCGGTGTTGCACGGGGAAGAGAAAGGGGGGAGTGTTAGCAGAAAATTATCTATTGGTTGTTAGCCTACCCATGCATATTCAAACTGAGCGATGTAATTTTTCTACTTTTAAATAGCCAACTCACTCTTCAATAGGATAGAATGTGCTGCGAAAGTACACATCGGTCTGGCGGACAGCCTCGTACAGTGTGCCAGTCATCACGCAACCGCCAATGAGCACCAGAGCAAATGAGATCACTGACGCATAGGGAATGTTGGATAGGCATTCACCTGTGCAAAATTTTATGGGTTAATAGATGTGTAAATTTCAAAAAAGTTCATTTTTAAACCATTTTCATAGCATAGGCACTAAATTTAAATAATATGCTTTTTATTCAATGGTTTTTCTAGCATAAGGAAACAAGCAAAACTAACAAGTACAAAGTAAAACTTTAGTGCAAAGGACACAGCTAAATAGATTTAAATAAATCTTTTAGTAACTTGCTTCATGTTAAACATTATTAAATTTATTTTGATATTAGACATTATTAATAAATCACTTTATTACTTATTAATAAGCACTGTTATAAACCCATTTGCAATTGACCAAACAACTTTGAAACCTAAGTTACTTTGTCAATCAATCTTTGATAAATAGCCTTATAAAATCTGGTCACTTCATCAATTTCAAATTGGGATACCAGTTTAGACTGGTCACTTTGTCAACTAGCTGACAAAATGACAGTTGACAAAGTGACTAGCATCCATCTAATCACAGTAAATAATGTTGGAATAGATACTTATATAAATACTATTAAGCCATGCATGTATAAAAATGCAATCCTTTGATTTTTAAGCCATATCTAGCTATACAAAATGAATATTTTGTCATAAACTAGGCATAGCTAGCTACTTATAGCCATATTAATTAAAATAATTGTTTTATTAAGAATTAATAATCAATCATTATTGACAGATCATAATAATATAGTAATAGTAAAATTTTTATGGTATTACCCTTAATCTAATTCAGAATTCATATATACTAGAAAATAACGAAAGCAAACGTTTAATTTAGAGGCAAATTGCCTACAACAATCATGGTACTCCATAGTTTGGAAGACCCTATAGGTACGCAGGATTCTAAACTCCATTTTTTGCATATGCCAGTGTATGCCAAAAATTTTGTCCAACAGAACAAAGAAATTTATGCTACATTTTAAAAGCATTTATTTTATTTTTAATTTTTTGTTATTTCTTTAGCTGTTATTTACCTTTATTGCTGCATTTTGATACTTTTTTAAAAAATTTGTAATAATTAATACCTGTAAATTAAAGTCAACATAGACATTCAAATTACCTTTTATACTTCTTTTGAATTTTTTAATTCTAATTAAAATATACACCTTTATTCTGCTAGCATGCACGTGGGTAAGTAAGTATTTTCATTTTATACCAAATGGTGGCAAAAAGATTGTGACTGTACACAGGAGTAAACCAAATAACTGGTATATACCCTCTCTTCTGTACTACGGTTATATGGATGGTACTAACCAGATTTAGTTAACCAGTTTGGGTTAAATTGACATTAATATAATAATTTAATTTATACTAGGGATATGTCACTATAGATTTAATAGACATTAATACACATAATAAGATATAAAATTGAATAATTTCTAAAAACCTAAAGCTTAATGTGAGTAAGGCTTTAGGTCTTACAAGGGTAAAAATAATTTTTCAAGAAAAACTATTGGGCTTAACAGCTTTATGCAGCCAAAATATATCCACTAAATACAATATTACGTTCTTTGCTAACAAAAACATAAGCTCATTTAACTAAGAATGCCACTCTTGTAAAAAATACATTTTTTACCTTCCAGCATAAATATTAATTAATCTCACGAAAGGGAAAATAACGTGCTCTTAATACTTACCCATAGTAATGAATTGATATTACTTATCCTTCTTAAGCCTATATGATTTTTTGAAAAATGAGTCCGTCCAGATGGTTTTCTGCAATGTCTAGTAGAAATTGTTACCAAGCTAGAATAAGGAAATTGTTTTCGAAGAAAAAGCAACATTTAAAATTTTTGTTTGTTTAAAACAAAATTTATAGCCTGTACTATTTAAAAAATACTTTGCAAAGAAATACCTAATGTGCTTCTTTTAAATAAAAAATCAAGACAACAAAACAATTTTAAAATCTATTACTTTTAAAATTTCATTCGTCCAAGCTTGCATCAATAGGTCAGCCTTTTAGTGTCCTTTTAATAAAAATTTCTTGTGCTGATAAGAATGCTATAGCATTCTGACTCTCTGAATCGCATCCTGAAATTTGACATAGCATGTGATTTAACATAAAGATCTTTTTTGTTTATTGCAGTAACAAGGACCACTAGAAGTCACTTTTGTTAGAAGGGACGCAACACTCAAAAAAATTAAAGGCCGAAAATACACTGAAATAATAAGTTTTAGCCATAGACAAAAATAAGAAAATTTCTATCTCGCCAGTGTAAAATCGGCCTTCAACTATTTGCAGTGTAGCGTCCTTCTACTTTAGAATTCCTTGTGCAGTAATAGCTACGCCAAGAAAATCTTAATAAGAGCCTAATTTACCTTCAATAGTGTTTTTTTGCGAAAATCAGCCTTCAAAAAATTTCTGAAAATACGCGTGTCACGTCCTACTAACAGTGGCGTGGGTCTTAATAGAAACTCACTCGGACAGTCAGGTAGAACTATTTGAATTGATTTATACTGAGACGAATAATTAATAAATACGCGCCAGCCAGCCAATCACTCCTATCATTCATCATCATCATCATCATCATCATCATCATTATCATCATCATCATCATCATCATCATCATCATCATCATCATCATCATCATCATCATCATCATCATCATCTTCATCATCATGGTCATCATCGTCGTTATCATTATTATCATCATCTATTACACTCTTGAACATACATGTACCATCAGATTTCTTCCAGCAATTTTCCACGGATGGAGACTGTTAGCCTCTTCACGACAATCGGTTCTAGAACCAGAATAATTCTGATTCCAGAACCAGAATCGATAGGAAAATGAAGAGCACCGAACAGAACGAGTGCATTATAACCTTTACATACATCTAAACAGCATGTAATTCAATGAATTATCAGTAAATATTTTCTGTTTATGACTTTGAGCCGTAAACTATTTTTCGAATTTTAAAGCGTGTAAAAAGTGGTCCTTAAACTAATTATTCTGAGTCGGTTCGAGAAATTTTCTCGAACCATGTTCCAGAACCAGAACCTGGTTCCGAACCGTGTTCGAAAAACGGAACCATCGATATGAAGAGCTTCGAATCGGTTCGGTTTTTTCGAACCAGCAATATGAAGAGGCTCTGTATTGCAGCCACTCCAATGCAGCAATCATATGCACCATTCTTCTATTGTTTTTTGTCATCCATATTTCTAAGGGCATTAAGTTCGACTTATCTATCGAAGGCAACTGTTCAGTTGGAGGTCTTTATTAATTGTAGGATACCGTGCAGCGTGATTGATTGATTCGTCGCCAAGCAACAGTCGGTTTAAACTGTCAATCTAAACAAATAATAGCTTATACACTCCCATTGTATGTTAATCTGTCCATTTAGTTTTTTAATGGAATAATTTCTATGAATCAAACAGGAAGTTGGTTATAAAATGCAAAAATTTTATCAATATTAAATTTCATCTATGTTAAAAACCAACAATAAGTTAAAGTGAAGAACTTGCAGCTTTCATGATAGATGATCTGAGAAACCATACTCGCTTCACTGGTAATTTTTTTGTCAAAATGTGACACTACATAAATAAAAAATGACACTTGACCTGCCTCTAAAGCCTCACTCAGGCAGTCAGTTAAAAATGACAGGCTCTGTTTAAGGCTGTAGATTGTACTCACCCGCTGACATGATCGCCTGCATAATCTTGATCAACTCGCTCGCCTTTGTGGCCGGAGTCAGCATGGTCAGCCTGGGCGTCTGGATGCTGCTGGCCGCGGACTCTCTGGTTGGAACAATCGCCGAGTTGGACAAGAAACTGCAGTCGGGCATCTCAATTGAGAAGCTTTTTGACCTCATAGATGCCAAGGGGGTGCTGAGCACCATCGCGTACGTCACGCTGGGCGGCGGCGGCCTCGCCATCTTGGTTTCGACGACTGGCATCGTGGCGGCGCTCAAGCGGAGCAAAACTTTGGGGGTCGCGGTGAGAAATCCGATGAGCTCGGAGCAAAGCGGGACCAGGCTGGTTGTGTGCTTAGCAGAGACATTCAGTCACGCTTAGCAGACACATTCAGTCACGCTTAGCAGACACATTCAGTCACGCTTAGCAGACACAGTCAGTCACGCTTAGCAGACACAGTCAGTCACACTTAACAGACACATTCAGTCCCGCTTAGCAGACACATTCAGTCAGGCTTAGCAGACACAGTCAGTCAGGCTTAGCAGACACATTCAGCCACGCTTAACAGACACATTCAGTCCCGCTTAGCAGACACATTCAGTCAGGCTTAGCAGACACATTCAGTCACGCTTAGCAGACACATTCAGTCACGCTTAGCAGACACATTCAGTCAGGCTTAGCAGACACAGTCAGTCACGCTTAACAGACACATTCAGTCAGGCTTAGCAGACACAGTCAGTCACGCTTAACAGACACATTCAGCCACGCTTAACAGACACATTCAGTTACGCTTAGCAGACACATTCAGTCAGGCTTAGCAGACACAGTCAGTCACGCTTAACAGACACATTCAGTCAGGCTTAGCAGACACAGTCGTCAGTCACGCTTAACAGACACATTCAGCCACGCTTAACAGACACATTCAGTCCCGCTTAGCAGACACATTCAGTCCCGCTTAGCAGACACAGTCAGTCCCGCTTAGCAGACACATTCAGTCCCGCTTAGCAGACACATTTAGTCACGCTTAGCAGACACAGTCAGTCACGCTTAACAGACACAGTCAGTCAGGGTTAACAGACACATTCAGTCAGGCTTTAATTACACCCACGCATCCCAAAACCCATCGCAGTACGAGGTGGTGCTGCTTTGCCTACTTGGCGCCCAGGCAATCTTTATTTCCGTTCTGCTGCTGAAGAAGCCAACTATAAAGAATGAAATCCGCGTGACGCTGTTCAAAAGTCAGACGAAATATTTCGTGGCGCGGACGCAGTACTTCAATGATACGGACGAGGAGACCGTAGCGTACACAAAATTCTTCGAACACATGCACATTGCAGTGAGTCCGTGAACTCCGGTGAGAATCATTTTATCCCCGGTTTCATACCATTAACCCATTTGCTCCTGAACCCAATCGATCAGTTCAAATGCTGCGGCGTGGTGGCACCGCATGACATCACTAGAAGCGCCAGCTACCAAAGATCCTTGAACCGTGATCCCAGCGTCAAAGAGTTCGTCCCAGCTAGTTGCTGCCGAATTTCTAACGCGCAATCCGTGCTGGACGATTTGGAGCCGCCGAAACTGGTTGATGAGACTTGTCCGTCCACCGAGAATAGCACGAGCATGCACACCAAGGTACTGTGAAGAATTCGTTATTATTCACGTCGACGCTCTGAGGCGTGTGTGTGTTTGTGTAGTATGTCTCTGTGCCTGTGTGCTCTGTGTCTGTGTGCTCTGCGTCTGTGTGCTATGTGTCTGTGTGCTCTGTGTCTGTGTGCTCTGTGTTTGTGTGTGCTCTGTGTCTGTGTGCTCTGTGTCTGTGTGCTCTGTGTTTGTGTGTGCTCTGTGTCTGTGTGCTCTGTGTCTGTGTGCTCTGTGTCTGTGTGTGCTCTGTGTCTGTGTGCTGTGTGTCTGTGTGCTCTGCGTCTGTGTCTGTGTGCTCTGTGTCTGTGTGCTCTGTGTCTGTGTGCTCTGTGTCTGTGTGCTCTGTGCCTGTGTGCTCTGTGTCTGTGTGCTCTGTGTCTGTGTGCTCTGTGCCTGTGTGCTCTGTGTCTGTGTGTGCTCTGTGTCTGTGTGCTCTGTGCCTGTGTGCTCTGTGTCTGTGTGTGCTCTGTGTCTGTGTGCTCTGTGCCTGTGTGCTCTGTGTCTGTGTGCTCTGTGTCTGTGTGCTCTGTGTCTGTGTGCTCTGTGCCTGTGTGCTCTGTGTCTGTGTGCTCTGTGTCTGTGTGCTCTGTGTCTGTGTGCTCTGTGTCTGTGTGTGCTCTGTGTTTGTGTGTGCTCTGTGTCTGTGTGCTCTGTGTCTGTGTGCTCTGTGTCTGTGTGCTCTGTGTCTGTGTGTGCTCTGTGTTTGTGTGTGCCCTGTGTCTGTGTGCTCTGTGTCTGTGTGCTCTGTGTTTGTGTGTGCTCTGTGTCTGTGTGCTCTGTGTCTGTGTGCTCTGTGTCTGTGTGCTCTGTGTCTGTGTGCTCTGTGTCTGTGTGTGCCCTGTGTTTGTGTGTGCCCTGTGTCTGTGTGCTCTGTGTCTGTGTGCCCTGTGTCTGTGTGCTCTGTGTCTGTGTGCTCTGTGCCTCCTGTCTCCTATCTCCTGTTCGAGATTGTGAAGTCTCCTATCTCCGCCGAGTTAAATTCGACTTAAATTCGAGCTCATACTAGTATATGAGGTTTCTATGTTTCGACAATGTAAAATTTCGGGTTTGTGAAAGCGCCCCGTCGCTGGTTGTGGGACGATGTTGCTTTAACCTCTGCGTCGAAGCCTTAAATGGAGTAATTTTGAGTGCAGATATTTGCTGGCGATCAAATCGAATGTTTGATCCAGTTTAGTTATGTATGAATTCACTCCCAGTCCTCTCTGCATGCTCATCACCGCAGCCGTGCATTGATCCGGTCTACCAGCTGATTGACAGGCTCATCCTGCCTGGCCTCATCATCAGCGGAGTCTTCATCCTCTTGCTGGTGAGCGGCTCAAACATTTTATTCCATCGCAGTAGTTGTCAAAATATTGGAAAATAGATTTCATATTCGCTGTCACCCTTCACTGCCGTCGCATTTGTCCAAGTGCCTGGCGATCGGCACGATCACTTTCCAGCTCTGCCGGGGAGTCGAGCAGTACGACTCGGACTCGTCCTCAGATTCGGACTCGACCGATTCTTCCGACTCGGACGACTGAGTTGGCTTTTTGTTGAATTCAGTTTCTATTGTTAAATAATTGATTTTCTCACCTTTCTATCATATTTTTCTGTTGTAAAACCCCATTATAATGGGAACTACTTGTAGTAATAGCTGTACGCATTAATCCAAAATAAAGTAACCCTGCACTTTTATGGCTACCACAATTTTTTGGTGTTACGTAACTACTTTTAATAAAAAATAGTTTTATCTTGTCGATTCAACACAGTTGCCGGCAAATTCTTGCATTCTTATGCACTAATTGAATCAATGTGAACTACATATGGCTTGCGAAGGAATGTGCTATGGACCTAATGCAAACCTGAGATTTTTATAGGGCAGTTTTAATTGAAGCAGCATCGTTCAATGATGAAAACTGTTCAAAAAGCCGATGAAATTTCTGCTAGTGTCACTATTAAAAAAATAAGCTTCGAAATAATCAAAATAGCAGAAAAAAGGCTTATCAACTTGTCGTATACTACTCTTAGCACAAATCGCAACAGTAGTGAGTGCTGAATAATAAAATAATATTGATAATTCAAGAAAAAATACACGAACATAATATGATAGCTAGTCAAAAAATATCACACGCTCCGGAAATTAATGAGGCTTATTCAGGTCGAAAAATATCTGTTGCTCTTGCAAAATATAATTGCAAATTGAGATTAAAAAAGAGCAACAGAAATGAGAGCTGTCACCATAAAATTCACGACAAAAGGAAACAATTAAATGGAGGAAAACGTTATTTACTGTTAAGTACGCAAGCTGGTAGCTGAAAATTGGAAGCATTGCAAAAATAAATAAAAATAAAATAGGTCTATGCACTCAGGGCAAGTGATAACTAAAGGCCATTGTAATGCTGTTAGATAGATTTGATAAATAGTAACCACGCACCAGTAAATTGATTAATAATGGGTAAAATTGTTTAATACACGAAAAAATTATCCGCACGTAGAGAGCCTCATCCCTGCTTGGCGTAAGACACGTCGTTCTCCACAGCTTTGATCAAGCAGCAGGCGAACAAAATTCCGAGCAGCTGGAAATCCAGAGTTTTGTTTCGACATCATTTTCCAGGAAATAAGATATCTGTTAATTTACTAGCTAATGACTCACCTCAATCAGACCGATGGCCACGCAGATTCCAATGATCGGCTTCGAATAATGTCGCACGTATTCAACTAGGCTGTTGTAGCAGGTCTGTACGCGGCAATGCGGGCGGGATGGGCAATTCGTTTGCAACTCATTTCACATTTCCGTGTTGTTTTCGTACTTTTAAACAAATATGGGGCTGCCTCCCTGACTATCTGAGGCTGCCGCCCTGACTATCTGAGGCTGCCGTCCTGACTATCTGAGGCTGCCGTCCTGACTATCTGAGGCTGCCGTCCTGACTATCTGAGGCTGCCGTCCTGACTATCTGAGGCTGCCGTCCTGACTATCTGAGGCTGCCGTCCTGACTATCTGAGGCTGCCGCCCTGACTATCTGAGGCTGCCGTCCTGACTATCTGAGGCTGCCGTCCTGACTATCTGAGGCTGCCGTCCTGACTATCTGAGGCTGCCGTCCTGACTATCTGAGGCTGCCGTCCTGACTATCTGAGGCTGTTGCTACGTGATTGGCTTGCTCTTCTGTCGAACCCGAGCTCACCGCATTGTTGAGCCCGCCGTTGCTGCCAAGAGACTTGTAGGGGCACTCGCGGTCCACCAGATCTTCAGCAATGTTCGTCCAGTTGTAGCGCGGATCCATCACGGTGTTCTTTCTGTCCGGGCGTAGTCGGCAGCACGTCAGCGGCACCTTCAGCTCCCGGCCGCCGAAAGTTCGACTCGAATTCAGCCAGCTGGTGCTGTTGGCGATGTCCCCGATAGCCTTGGCGCCGCAGCATTCAAACTGAGGATTTCAAAGTGTCGTCATGGATCAATGCCAGTTCCTTATGGATTACAAGCTCCACCCATTCTAACTGACTGGGCATCTGACTCACTGTGAGCTGCACGTAGTTGAGCAGGAAGGTCACCACGGCCTTTGCTGCTCCGCTGCCCTGCGTCTTCAGGTAATCCGGCATGGCAACAAAGAATCTGTTCTGCAGCCTGAGCATGCCGTTCTCCGCGGAGGCCTGCACGTGGCTCTGGAACACGGCAGCCATGATGGCGGCGACGATCTCCAAGATCAGCACGAGGCCCACCAGCGCCGCGTACTGCTCGGATGGGGGGTGGGTGGGTCAGCGATCAATCCTTGGGATTTTGATCCTTGCATTAATGTTTAAGAATATTAGGATTTGAGAATGTTTTAATACTTATTCCACTTCAGCAACTGATTCGCTGAGCCCAAAAAATCCACCCCAGTGACTAACAATCGTCAGCAAGCACTTGGACTCCTTCATGGCGCCGCAGCAGCCGCAGAAGCCCACCAGCAGGGTGAAGAGTCCCAGGCCAATCAGCACGTAGCCAGCCGCAGTCACAGCCCCGCTCTGATTGGCCACCGCGCTTATGTCGCCTTCATTAGCTCCGCTAGCCACCTGGGAGTCGACCAGGTTGATGAACCTGAACAGGTCGTTCTTGTTGACGGCCACCCAGATGCCCAGACCGAGGCTGGCCACGCCGAATATGAAGAACACGACGTTGAAGACAAAGAGGAACAGCTTAGCTAGCGAGGTGCTGCAGCCCATGGTGCAATCGGACTTCGAATCTGAAGGATTTTAAGCCTTGAAGAAATTATTTCCTGTTGCTTTTTTAAAGAAAATCTTTACACTGAGCTGTTCTCACCTGCGCCAAAATGAATAATAAAGTTTGGGCTCTGCAGCCGCGGAGAGACTTTTCAGAGTGACGGCTCGGAAAGTTGGAGAAAGGCTTCTTACGCCTGAGTAGGGGGAGGGGTGGGCGTCGCTGCTTCTCTTGCTTCTCGTGCCCAGAAATCTCTGGCGGGCACTGGTTTGCTGCACAGAGCTGGGGCCGCACGCAGCACAGAATCGATTAAGCTGCGGTGAGTTCTTGGCGCGCGTGCACGCGGCGCTTCACCTCTCGCCCTACCCCCTCCGGTGGGTGTCAGGGTGAGAGCTGTGCGCCTCTCTCCGTCTATTGAGTACGCCGTGCCTTTCGCGTGCCTTACCCTTCACACAAATCTTCTGGGCCAAAATGAAGTTCTGCCGGTGCATTGAAAATTGAGAAGCAGATTGAGGCAACGGTAAGCATCAAGTTTAGGCAGAAGCAGCTGCCTCATTGCTCAAGCAGAAAGCATCGTCCCGGCACTCGTTGGTAAGAATTCGTTTTGCTGTGAAGCTGTCTGTAGATCACAAAAATGAATTTAAATAAAATCGATCTGAGAGAACCTCTTAGCTTCACCTGAGGGGGCGTTTTTCTACTGTCTGAATTTGTTCCTATTTTTGGAATTCACTAAACTCTTCCCTGGCACAGTGGAAAAGTCTAAACAGCTGTATTTGTCTCCGCGGCAGCCAGATGGGGGAGCGGGGAATCACTCAGATTTCTCCCATAATCTATTGAGAGAAAAAAATCGATCGCTTCCTCGGGCCTGCAGCGCTTCGGGGGCCGGTGCAAAAATTGCTTGAAATCGGGGAAATGAGAAATGAGCGATCGGGCCTGACATACTCGAGCGGGAGACAATGCCAGGCTTGCGCCATTAATCCTTCGTGCGTGGGGATTTTTTATGCGCCAGGCTGGCTAGGGAGAATCGGGATTAATCCGCTACACATTATAGTACCTGATTTATTTAGGCAAACAGTGCGAGAATATAATGCTCCTATAGGGGTGCAGCAAATTTCCGACGGTACTTTCACATTGAAAAAAACTTGGTGCATGCTTTACTCTAAACATTAAGCTTGGCGCCCCACGCTATGCTTTGCGTCCCACACTATGCTTGGCGCGCCACACTATGCTTCGCGCTCACGCTATGCTTCGCGCCCCACACTATGTTTGGCGCCCCACACTATTCTTGGCGCCCCACACTATTCTTGGCGCCCCCACACAATGCTTGGCGCCCCACACTATGCTTCGCGCCCACGCTATGCTTGGCGCCCCACACTATTCTTGGCGCCCCATACTATGCTTGGCGCCCCCACACTATGCTTGGCGCCCCCACACTATGCTTGGCGCCCCACACTACGCTTGGCGCCCCCACACTATGCTTGGCGCCCCGACACTATGCTTGGCGCCCCCCACACTATGCTTGGCGCCCCCCACACTATGCTTGGCGCCCCCCACACTACGCTTGGCGCCCCCCCACACTATGCTTGGCGCCCCCACACTATGCTTGGCGCCCCCCACACTACGCTTGGCGCCCCCCACACTATGCTTGGCGCCCCCCACACTATGCTTGGCACCACGCTTTCATTTGGCGCCCCGGGTTATGTTCAATCCGGTCCGACTTACCTTTCTCCTTCCCCTATCAGGCCCCACACAGCAGCTCACAGCCCGCAGCCGCAGCAGGCAGGCAGCCATGGGAAATCAGGTGGCGCTCATCACCAAGTCGGCCAGCATCCAGGTCGGCGAGCGCACCAACCCCAGCCGCGCCGACTGGATCACCGAGCACGCCGTGGCCACGGGTCTCTCCGTTGTTGAAGTCGAACGACTGTGGCTTCGCTTTCAGCAGCTCGGCTGCACCTCGGAGGGCCTCATCACCAACGACGTGCTGCGCAAGCGAGCCGTGTACAGCGAGGACACGTTTCTTAGAAAGTTTATCGGCTACCTGAGGGACGATTACCGGTCTGACGGCAAAGTGACGTTTCAGAACTTTTGCAACGCCATGTTCTGGATTGAAAAGGCCACGCTCAGGGACAAGCTGGATGGTGAGTGCCCATTGGTCGTTAACCGCACGTACATACGCAGAATGCAATGTACATCTGCCTTGTGATTTGTACATCTAAGATATTAAAGGCTTGTTCACACCGCGATTAAATAAAGTCAAGTCAAACGAATGTACATTTAATTCTCCAACCATTTGTTTGAGAACCAGGTGAAATTTACCTAAAATTAACTTATTAGATGGCTATGTGAGCGAGCCTTAAGATATTTAGACGATTTTTACAGTACAGCATTGCTCTCACATAATTTACCCAGCCGTCTTCAACTACCTGAACAACGGCAACCCGCTGGACAAGGCCACGATCAGGCAGATTCTGCCCAAGATCATTGAGAATGACTCTGAGCAGGGCTACGATAGACTGGCCGAGACTCTGGTGCAGCAGCTGGCGGGCGGCGGCGGCGGCGGCAGCGGTGGCGCGGAGCTGTACATCAGCCAGGACAACTTCGTCCAGTACTGCCTGGACCGCATCCCGAAGAGCAAGCTGGAGGCCCTGCTAGCCTTCAACGTCATTCCGCGGCACGTCAGCGACCAGGCCAGGCAGGAGCTGGAGCGGGCGGAGGCCGATGGCGCTCGAAGGCAGCCGAATCAGCCGGCGGTGGCGGCGCCGGAGGCTCAGGTTGACGCTGCCGAGGCCGTCTACACGGTGCCCACCGACGCTCAGTTGGCTGTCGTAGCTCAGCGAGCCAGCCGGAGGGACTACCGGTTGCTAGGCAACAAGCTGGGATTCTACGAGTCGGACATGAACCAGATTGAGAATCTGTACCGCGGCGACAGGTTCCAGCAGCTCTACCACATGCTGATCGAGTGGCGCAAGCGGGAGGGCAAAGCCGCCTACGTCATCACCCTGCAGAAGGTGCTGCAGGAATGCCTCATGCCCGACATCGCCGCCGAGCTCAACCCGAAGCACCGTGACGAGCACAAAACTTGGACTCTGTAGATTTGGTAGACTGATGGGTGTTATGGGGCTGTGGGGGTTTGAGCTTTGTGATGCAGGGCTGGTAGTTCAAGAACAAGGGTAGTTTTTACGCTTTGTGATGCATTTTGGGGGTAATGCGGGGTGGGGGTGATGTGGAGTGGGGGTGATGCGGGGTGGGGGTGATGTGGAGTGGGGGTGATGTGGAGTGGGGGTGATGCGGGTCGGGGGTGATGTGGATTGGGGTGATGCGGGGTGGGGGTGATGCGTGGCATGGGTGATGCGGGGTGGGGGTGATGTGGAGTGGGGTGATGCGGAATGGAGTAATGCGGTGTGGGGGTGATGCGGGGTGGGGTGAATACGTGGCTAATGTAAGGCCTAAAAACTGGTTTGTCTAACGAAAATCATCCAGCTTGTAACTTAGCCGACTGTTACTCTGTTTTTGCCCGATACCGTAATAAATTTGATTTCCAAGTGGCCTCTGAGCTACTTTACACAAACTGTTTGCTTCTTTCTTATTCTATGAAAAATTTTGAAAACTGTCGACACATCTGAAGTTCAAAGCTATTAAAAAATGTTTTTAAACATTAAAAAACTCAAATTTTCAGATACACACTAGACTAGCAAAAGCTAAACGACAGCAATATGCGGTGCACATTTTATTAAACAATGCTAGAAATTAAAACAAAGCGCATCTACATCATACGTGGAGGGAGAACTGAAGCTGTTGATAATATGAAAACTCATGGAAAACTTGACAGTCAACAAGAAGCCAATAAAAATGACAATCCTTCTAAAAACCCTTAAGCCACTACTGCTAGATGAGCAAGTTAGTAGGCTAATAGGGGTTTTATTAAAATTTAAGCAAGTTTAAACAAAGAAACGAATATTTATCAAAAGTTGCGCAATCATGTGTAGTCTTGGTTATTACAAAACGCTAAGCGGTTGTAGATCTGGACTGGATGAACTCCGCCCGCCAATCAGACGACCAGCTCGCTCTGGAGATCGCCAAACGATGCTGCGACCAGCCGGCCGGTCCTCGCTGGATGCTGCAGCGGCGGCAGCGGCGGCGGCGGCGGCGGCGGCGGCGGCGGCGGCGACTCGGTCAGAGACGATTCGTCGAGATGCCCCTGCGGCTGCGGCTGCTGCACGCCGGGGTTCGCCGGGCCGGTCCGCTCCGTTTTCTTCTTGCGAGCCCGGGCGTTCTGGAACCAGACCTGCGTGACGCGCTTGTTCAGCTGGGCGCGCTGGGCGATCTTCTCCAGGTCGGCGCCGTCCGGGTTGTGGTCGATGTCGAAGTGAGTCTGCAGGATGTGCAGCTGCTCCGGGGTGAAGCTGGTCCTCACTCGCTTGGACTTCTGCCGGCCGGAGCCATCGAAGCCTGGGAGATTGGATTAGATATGAGGCTAGATGTACAGATTTAGAGCTAGCACAGAGATCAGATTTGAGACTAGATGTACAGATTTAAAGCCAGCACTGAGATCAGATTTGAGACTAGATGTACAGAATTGAAGCCAGCACTACGATCAGATGTGAGACTAGATGTAAAGAATTGAAGCCAGCACTGAGATCAGATGTGAGACTAGATGTACAGAATTGAAGCCAGCACAGAGATCACATGTGAGACTAGTTGTACGGACAGAGCTAGCACAGAGACTGGTCCTGAGAATGAAATGAAAAATATTAATTTAGGTTGAAATCAAATTCGCGGCGAAATCTACAGATATGAAAATCAATCAGTTTGGAGACAAGATGCAACACTGAATGCAAAACTTAAATACAAGACTGGCTGACTGCAAAAGAAGACATTTTTTAAGTGATGCGCCAAGTTCGGCTAGGGCAAATAGACTTGCTCTAGACTGCCGCTCTGATGCACCCAATGGGAAAATATCAGACTAGATTCGTGCCAAGAATCAATACTAGCAGTAAGCATTGTTTGTCGAGTCGACAAATCTGGCTGGCAATAAAATAAAAGAATTTTTCCGCCCCGAGGGAAAAGACCGGCCCCACTCGGCTCCCCACAACTCGGCGACTGGCAGCTGGGGCGGAAGCAGAAGCTGCTGGAGGAGCCGAGCGCGCGGCCACATTCAATGAGGGAAGTCGCCGAGTTTAGCAAATAGGTTTCAAGATCCCGCGACTTTTTGAGTTGCCGACGTTTTCTATCTGACCGTCCGTCCCATGCAGCCTCTTATCGATACGCCGTGATTTGGTTATCCCAACTGCGCCGCGGGAAAATTGAATTTCTGCCCGGGGTGGGGAGGAGGGGAGCGCCGGGCACGCGAGGCCGAGCCCGAGTCCACGCCATAATCGAGTTAGTCCGACTTTCTCCTATTCGAAAAGCCGCTTCGAGTTGGCACAACTCGAGGATTCGGTCGGCAGTCAAACATTTCAAGTCGAGTGGTGCCCAGCAGATGCTCCATGGCTGCTCAACTTGAGCTGCTTCTCACTATTGTTTACTTGCTTTTGGGTCTTCTTTTTCAATCTTTCGATCGCTTATCTGCTCTTAATCCACTTGAGCTACATCTCCCTTTCTCACTGGGTCTGTCTCATCTAATCTCTATCTACTCGTTCTACTTCTCACTGATCTCATCTGAATCTACTCGATCCCCTTCAACCCAACCATTTCACTCTAAATGAGGCTACTAAATTACGGAGCAGAAAAAAATAAAGAAGCCGCAGAAATCAGCAAAATCGGGACAGAGGCGCCCGATCTCGCACGCAGAATGGGATGCAGATTCCCCAGGGACCATCGCCGCCCCTCCTCTACGCGCTGAGCAGTTACTCAACACTTGAACCAACTTTCCCACTCTGGGATTCTTTCCTCACCCCTTCCAGTTCCCCTCCCTATTTATGGGATTTGAACTCCGGTCTGCAAGTCACTTGTCGTCGTCCCCCCTCAGCTCCCCGGAGACCGCGGCCACTTTCCAGCCCCGACACTCGGCGCGCTTGTCGACCCCGAAAGCGCCACGCAATTTGGGATTTGCAAGAGCAGAATGAGGGGAGAAGTGTGTGTGTTTTTCTGACTGGCACGACAATTTCAATCCGCGCTTATTGCTACGCCACGGATCGACAGTCTGCAAGGGTGGGGGGAGTTCTGTGCAAGGATTTCCCCGGGGCTGCTGCCTGACCCGCTGTCTCCGCCCAGTCTGAGTTCAGCCAGCCATTTTCGATCTTGTTCAATTGTAGATTTCAAGCTAAGAAGGCCGGCGTGCTCGGGAGGAGCGGAAGCGCCGGACTGGGATGCAGCGGTCCTGCTCCCATCTTCCACCCCCCAGGTTATTGCTCGATTCGAAATCCATTAGTTAGAATCCCACTTTGTCTCTGCTCAGTAATTTGCTCCGTCTTTCAGCTCTAGAAACCAGCGTATCGCCCTCCCCGAAATCCCACTGCCTCCCATCCCCTGTCCCCCTAATTACCAGTGGATTCCCCTGCCGCAACAGAAAGTGGGCGGCAGCTTCCGCCAGCCTGCCCGTGTCTTTCATTCCCACTGCCTGCCCCCCGCTGCGAGGGGTCATTTCAATGCAGGACCCTTGGCCAATTTTCTGTATCCCTGATCCAATGCCTCTCGGACCGCTACTCACAAGGGTGGAGGCCGAACTCGCGATTCTCCACCCCGCACCCCGGAGGGAATTTTGCTGCAGATGGGGAACAATGCCGGGAGAAAGGGTTGCGCGAGATTTTCTCACCTTCTGTTGCACCAACTACTGCGTCCGAGGGCGCAGGCTTTCACTTTCTCTGAAGTCTTTGTGTGAGTCTTTGTGTGAGACCCCCGCTGAGTGAGCAATTTGCGATTAATGAGAATTGCGCGTTAAGATCAAAGAAAGGAGCAAAAGTAAGTCTAATTTGGGTTCCAAAGCCTGGCGACTCCAGTTCCAGGAAGTCAATAATTGCTTGGAGTCACAAATGAGCAAGCCGGACTTTGAGTAACTAAGCAACCGGAAATGGTCTTTAATAATCCTTAATTAGCTCTCCTAAAAGCCTTTGGTGCACAAAAGCACCGAGTGAGATAGTGAGATAAGTAGGAGAGGCAGTGAGGTGGACAGGAGATGCATTGAGGTAGACAGGAGAGGCAGTGAGGTGGACAGGAGATGCATTGAGGTAGACAGGAGAGGCAGTGAGGTAGACAGGAGAGGCAGTGAGGTAGACAGGAGAGGCAGTGAGGTAGACAGGAGAGGCAGTGAGGTAGACAGGAGAGGCAGTGAGGCAGACAGGAGAGGCAGTGAGGCAGACAGGAGAGGCACAGACGCATCGCAGCAGGATCATTCAGGTCGCTCACCATCGCCGGAGCTACCCGTCACGGTCTCCAGGTAGTGCATCTTGCAGAGCAGCTTGTCCTCGAGCATGGCGCACTCCTCGCCCTGGCTGAGCTGCCGCTGGCAGACGGAGCAGGTGAAGCAGCTCAGATGGAACGGCAGGCTATTCAGCTTGTGCACCCAGGAGTCCGAGGTGATCCGCATGCCGCAGCCGTGGCAGTGGCTGAGCCGGTGGGCGCAGCTCGGGCACAGCAGGGAGGCGCCCGGCAGGCCGCCCGCATCGCACGACGAGTTCGAGTGACAGCCGCCACCGCTGCCGCCGCCGCCGCCGAGCCAGCATTTCTGATCGCGTTCGGTCACCTGACGCCGGCAATGGGAGCAGACCAGGCAGGTCACGTGATAGTATTCCAGGAAATCGTAGCAGAATGGCTCCTCGTCGTCCATGGCTGTCTTGGATTCGATGACTAGGGATCCGAATCTGTCGGCGGTTGGGATCATTAAAGCTGTTTAATCATGGTCATAGAAGCTGTTACTTATGGTCATAGAAGCAGTTTACTTATGGTCATAGAAGCAGTTTACTTATGGTCATAGAAGCAGTTTACTTATGGTCATAGAAGCAGTTTACTTATGGTCATAGAAACTTTTCATTTATGTTCATAGAACCTGTTTACTCATGGTCATAGATGACGTTTACCTCGTACTTATGTTCATAGAAGCTGTTTACTTATGTTCATTGAACCTGTTTACTTATGGTCATAGAAGCTGTTTACTTATGTTCATAGAACCTTTTTACTTATGGCCAAAGAAGCAGTTTACTTATGTTCATAGAAGCTGTTTACTTATGGTCATAGAAGCTGTTTACTTATGGTCATGGAAGCTGTTTACTTATGGTCATAGAAGCTGTTTACTTATGGTCATAGACGCTGTTTACTTATGGTCATAGAAGCTGTTTATTTATGGTCATCGACGCTGTTTACTTATGGTCATAGAAGCTGTTTACTTATGGTCGTAGACGCTGTTTACTTATGGTCATAGAAGCTGTTTACTTATGGTCATCGACTCTGTTTACTTATGGTCATAGAAGCTGTTTACTTATGGTCATCGACGCTGTTTACTTATGGTCATAGAAGCTGTTTACTTATGGTCATAGACGCTGTTTACTTATGGTCATAGACGCTGTTTACTTATGGTCATAGAAGCTGTTTATCGTTCACAAAAAGTCAAAGTGGCAAAGCTGGCTGACTCACTTGATGACTGGCCGTCTCAATGCCATCAGCTGACAATCCATGATGGACAGGCCGCAGGCTGAGCACAATGGCGGGTGCAGCAGGTTCACCTGAAATTTTATGCCAAAGCTTTCGTAGTCGAATTGCTAAGCAACCGTTAATTACTTTAAACGTTCGATATTGTAGGAGATTTGAGTATGCATGTTTGGATTCGAAGGAATCAGAGACTGTCACCAAGCGCACTCGGTTAAGTACATGGTTAGGTAATTTACTCGACAGCGAGTGAAAGTGCCGCCACGCTTCTCGCTGAGATTGACAATTCGAGCACAGCTGGAAGAAAGTCAGACAGGCACTCGAGCATTCGAGTTCGTGAAGAAGTATTTTACTGGCACGCGTCGTGCCAGCAGCCTGGCAACAGAAAAGGGCAACAGGGAGGAGAGAATCGGCTATTGTGATTGCGCAACAGGCGAGGGGGGGCGGGGAGCGACTGCTTTTTCACCGAGCACGAGTTGCATCATGACCGTACGTAGCGACGGCATGACGCGACCACTATATTCCCGAAGTGGGAGATTTTCGATTAATATTCGGCTATACTCCTAAGGGGGATCAGACATTGCTTCGAGTTTTGGAAACAAAGTCCGGAAGCCAGTTGCATTGTTTCCCGAGCTTCATCTTGTTTCTCATGCCAGCACTCAAGGCGGCTTAGCGTTCGGCCTTCGCACACTCGAGCTCGAGTTGGGCAGCCAAACGGGCACTCATACAACTTTTGAAAAGGCTCATTAGCCGATATGGGAAATATTTTAATATCGCCCTAAATTACACTTAGCAACTGAGCTAAACAGAAAACTAGTTCCGGTTTTAGAATGCAAAATCTCGTAAATATGGGAAGCTTAGCTGCCCAATTGAGGCTGAGTATCTCTTCTATAGAAATACGAGTAGAACAACAAAGGAAATTTATAGATGATATTTAACTATTCGGGCCTTCAAACCAAATCCTGAAATCGAATTCTGCTTCACGGATATTGCAATTTCAGCGTAACTGATATAAAATCTAATAGGGCAATAATTGACAATAATTTTTGACCTCTGAAATCAACTTCAGCGTTGCTAATATCAACTTCAGCGTTGCTAATATCAACTTCAGCGTTGCTAATATCAACTTCAGCGTTGCTAATATCAACTTCAGCGTTGCTAATATCAACTTCAGCGTTGCTAATATCAACTTCAGCGTTGCTAATATCAACCTTAGCGTTGCTAATATCAACTTCAGAGTTGCTAATATCAACTTAAGCGTTGCTAATATCAACCTTAGCGTTGCTAATATCAACTTCAGAGTTGCTAATATCAACTTAAGCGTTGCTAATGTCAACTTCAGCGTTGCTAATGTCAACTTCAGCGTTGCTAATGTCAACTTCAGCGTTGCTAACATCAACTTCAAGCTAAAGTTGATCATCAAGCTCAAGCCCTGGCTAAGAATCTGCACCAGGGGGGCACCAGCACAGCTTTACCAACCTTCAGCACCTTGGTGGGCGGCTGCAGCGGCTCCTCAGCCTCCGACGGCTCGCACTCGCTGTCTGCCAGTCCAGCAGCAGCAGCAGCCGGCGCCTCAGCCGAATGCGCCGCTTGCGAAGCGGTCCGTTTGACTCCGCCGGATCCGCCGCTGGCCGGGCTGGCTGGCGGGCTGTCGCATTCGCTGCCAGTCGCCGAGTCGTCGTCCGGATCGATGCCGATGCCCGTGGAGGTCGCCGACTCGAATCCGCAAAGCGTCATGATTTTGGCTTAGTTGTCAACAGCGGAGCACTGGAGAACGCAGGCAGACAGGCGCTCAGCTTCAGCCCGCAGTCTCCGCTTTAAAAAGGCGGCGCTGGCGGAGTCAGCGTGGCCGAGGCAGCCAATGGCGAGGGGCGGTGGGGAGGCGGGCCGGCCAGGGCGGGGTTGGCCAATTAAACGCCAGAGGCCGGCGTCTCTTGGCAGCTTGTGCTTTGATGTTTGCCGCCCTGGCCCCACCTGCTCTCTTCTGCATTTTGCGAACAGAAAGAATGCCGCCGAGTCAAGTTCAAAGTAAAAAAGAACCTGACATTGTCGAAAATTAGCGAAGGCGGCCGTTTTTTCGGTCAGGTGCGGCAACCGACACCTGCAGACCTGCTGCTGGCCTGGCCCCGGTGCGTGGCACGAATGGCACATTTGTGCGAAGCCAAGCAATTCTGCGTGCAGACGGCAGTTCCGGGTCCAGTAGCTGAGCTGAGCTGAACACAAATACACACACACACAGACACACAGACACACACACACACGGACCCTGGGAGACAAGCGCACCTTCTCAGAATGGATCGGCCTTAAAGGCGTGCATAATTTAATTGAGCAGAAAAATACTTACAGGGGAAGCTTTACTTTTGACCTCCCGAAATTCGAGTTTTAACTTCCTTTGCGGCGAACAGAGTTTTGGGCCTCATTTGATTTTCTTTGACGCCTCATCAGGCATGCAAATTCAATAGCTGCAACCGGCTGCACAGCTTCCGCGCGTTCTGCAAACGCATGAAAAGGCCTTGAAGTTTGAGTCAGACTGTCTGCACTCCGAGTGGCATCGTGTTGGTCCCTACGAGTATGAAATTCGCCTGAGCTGAAGAGTATGAAGATCTAAGCCTCCAGAGCATGTACCCAGAGGTACTGTACAAGAGTAAGCTTAGTGCAAAATATCTGACTATCTTGCTGTTAACTTCGAGTATAGAGTCCTAAATCTAAAAATCCACTATTTGCTACACCAAGATTTGCCTCAAAAAGCGATTCGGAGACCAAATGCCAAGAAATTAATAATAATATGGGAATAATATCGGCCTTTTCAACATTTAGAACTGCAAGATTGCGCAATTCTCTTGCCCGCATATTAGCTAAAAAAACTACGCTCGTATATTATAAATATGGACTCTGCTCAAACGCTTGAGCTGATGGATATCGGGTTAAAGTTATTCGGGTTCGGCGACAACAAGTTGCCGTGCGCAGAGGAAAACATTTGTAGCCACGAGTAACTGATTCATGATGACGCAACAGTACGAAACTCATAGAACCATCTATAGAGTTTTCTGATTTTAGTGTCTTTAACATGCAAGATAAAAAAGATTCATAACTTGTTGTCGTTACTATAAGCTCAAAATTACAGACTGCGCGCCTCAAATGACAGTCAAACATGCGGCTGTCAACTAACTGGAGATTTGCGCATGAACGCATTCTATACGCTCGTAAATAAACTCTTGTTTCCATATCAACCCACGCACGCAGCACCCACCCAAAGCAACAGCAAACTGCAACAACATTTTTTCATCCCCCCGCGTCTATAAACAAAGTCACCGAAGCAGAACTCAGTCAGGCCGAGCTGCCAAACCACTCTATAGCTGTTATCCCATTGACGGAATCCCCGGCCTCTTCACGCCACACATGCAGATATAACGGTGCCAGCTCAGGCTCCCTGCTCTTCAAAAACAGCAGCGAAGCACTCGCAACTGGCTTCAAATGGAATTAGCCAAAGCCAACTTGGGAGCTGGGAATCCTCGCGCGCCCGACACTTCGACCATGGAGTGGCCGGCTAAAAAGACTAAAGCAATAGAAGAGGATAAACTCGCGAACGCTCTGTTTTGCTCATCTTCGTGGTGGCGGGCCAAGTGGGCCACTCAGTGAAGTCGCAGATCGCCAGACGGAGTTGCCCACGAGCTGCCAAGTGGCGCCACTTCTACGCTGAAAGAAGCAATAAAAGCATTAAATTGAGCGCAGATAATGCGGTTAGCGCAGAAGAGCCAGATGAGGCAGCAGGATGCATTGGAACAGCACGAAATGTTTTTGCAGTCGGTTCATCAAAACTTGGGCGACTATACGAATAATCACGCTACTTCATAAACGCAAGTAGTATGCATAGATTTTAGACTAAACTAAAAACTAAAAAAGAAAACGACTAAAGCTTAAGGGGACCAATCATCTATTAGAGCTGCGGATCCAACCTACGAGCTTACGGTCATAAGGCAGACGCCCTAGCCACTAGGGCACAACAGCTATGACCAATTCTCAATGATCCCCATCAAAGCTACGATCAATTCTCAATGATCCCCATCCCAGCCGTGATCAATTCTCAATGATCCCCATCCCAGCCGTGATCAATTCTCAATGATCCCAACACAGCCGTGATCAATTATCAATGATCCCCAAGACAGCTATGATCAATTCTCAATGATCCCCATCACAGCTATGATCAATTCTCAATGATCCCTAACACAGCTATGATCAATTCTCAATGATATCCACCAAAGCTATCATTAGCTCTTAATGATCCCCATCAGAGCTATGACCAACTCCTAAAATATCTTGTAAAAACAGACATAATTTTTTTTATTCTCTTGAATGCCAATACAGTATTTATTTAGATTGGCGACTCAAAATACTACCCCATATCGGAGTGGCTCGAGCGCATACTCGTAATTTTTGGTAGTGGGGACAAGAGTTCACGCTGTCCCTTTCATAAAAAAATTAAAATGCAAAGCCATAAGACTCAAACAGTGCAGTTTTAAGCGACAGACACCCAGAGAAGACGCACAGGAGTGAAAATATGTTCAGTTATCAGTATATTTAGGCATCAACAGAAGCAAATCACCCACCCAACAGACGCCAATGCCACGGCAACTAAATGTCAAAGGCTTCAAACCTTTTTGATTATCTGCACAACATCCTCGTCGGCCAGCTCGTGATCCTTGCCGACCTTCTGGGGCGTGTGCTTGACGGAGGAGCCCCAGACCAGGGCGTACTTGAACTCGCGGATGATGCTCCGGTGCAGCTTGTTGCAGAAATCTTCCACAGTCTGCCGGCCAGTCTTCAGCACGATGGGCGCCTCGTAGTCGGGCAGCTGGCCCTTGGGCTTGGTGTAGATGCGCACCAGGTGCAGGTAGTCCCACATCAGCTCCAGCAGGTCGTCGAAATTCCACTTGTGATGCGCCGAGATCGGCACGCAGTGCGGGATCTTGTAGATCACGTCCAGCTCCTCGATGGTGATCTGGTCGATCTTGTTCAGCACGTAGATGGCCGGGATGTAAACTCGGTTGCCTTCGATCACGTCGATCAGGTCCTCGGCTGTGGCGTCGTACCTGCCAGCGGCATATACGATTTCAAATGGCACTGCAGGCTGAAATGCCCAGCCTGTCAGCGAGCCAAACTCAACGCCCCATTCGCCCTGGCACTCACCTAAGCGTGATGTCGGCATTGTGAATCTTGTACTCGTTCAGGATGCTCTTGACAACGTCCGCATCGAGCTCGGACTGCGGCACCAGGCACTGCAAATTGACGCCGCCTTTGTCCTTCCGCTTGAAGCCGATGTTGGGCGGCTGCTTGTTCAAACGGATGCCGAAGCCTTCGACTTCGTGCTCGATTAGGCGCTTGTGCTGCAGCGGCTTCAGCACGTCGAGCACAATCAGAATTAGCGAGCACGTGCGCGCCACCGCGATCACCTGCGTGGCCGAAGCGGCAGCTTTTCGGGGAATTAAATGTTGCTTCAGACCGCTGCTGCCCCTCCCTGTTGCTTCAGCCGCTGCTGCCCCTCCCTGTTGCTTCAGAACGCCGCTGCCCCTCCCCTGCTGCTTCAGACCGCTGCTGCCCCTCCCCTGTTGCTTCAGACCGCTGCCGAACCTCCCCTCTTGCTTCAGCCGCTGCTGCCACTCCCCTGATGCCTCAGACCGCTGCTGCCCCTCCCCTGCTGCTTCAGGCCGCTGCTGCCCCTCCCCTGCTGCTTCAGGCCGCTGCTGCCCCTCCCCTGATGCTTCAGACCGCTGCTGCCCCTCCCCTGTTGCTTCAGACCGCTGCCGAACCTCCCCTCTTGCTTCAGCCGCTGCTGCCACTCCCCTGATGCCTCAGACCGCTGCCGCCCCTCCCCTGTTGCTTCAGACCGCTGCTGCCCCTCCCCTGTTGCTTCAGCCGCTGCTGCCCCTCCCTGTTGCTTCAGCCGCTGCTGCCCCTCCCTGTTGCTTCAGACCGCCGCTGCCCCTCCCCTGCTGCTTCAGCCGCTGCTGCCCCTCCCCTGTTGCTTCAGGCCGCTGCTGCCCCTCCCCTGCTGCTTCAGGCCGCTGCTGCCCCTCCCCTGCTGCTTCAGGCCGCTGCTGCCCCTCCCCTGATGCTTCAGACCGCTGCTGCCCCTCCCCTGCTGCTTCAGACCGCTGCTGCCCCTCCCCTGTTGCTTCAGACCGCTGCTGCCCCTCCCCTGCTGCTTCAGACCGCTGCTGCCCCTCCCCTGTTGCTTCAGACCGCTGCTGCCCCTCCCCTGCTGCTTCAGACCGCTGCTGCCCCTCCCCTGTTGCTTCAGACCGCTGCCGAACCTCCCCTCTTGCTTCAGCCGCTGCTGCCACTCCCCTGATGCCTCAGACCGCTGCCGCCCCTCCCCTGTTGCTTCAGACCGCTGCTGCCCCTCCCCTGTTGCTTCAGCCGCTGCTGCCCCTCCCTGTTGCTTCAGCCGCTGCTGCCCCTCCCTGTTGCTTCAGCCGCTGCTGCCCCTCCCCTGTTGCTTCAGCCGCTGCTGCCACTCCCCTGTTGCTTCAGGCCGCTGCTGCCCCTCCCCTGCTGCTTCAGGCCGCTGCTGCCCCTCCCCTGCTGCTTCAGGCCGCTGCTGCCCCTCCCCTGTTGCTTCAGACCGCTGCTGCCCCTCCCCTGTTGCTTCAGGCCGCTGCTGCCCCTCCCCTGCTGCTTCAGACCGCTGCTGCCCCTCCCCTGTTGCTTCAGACCGCTGCTGCCCCTCCCCTGCTGCTTCAGGCCGCTGCTGCCCCTCCCCCTGCTGCTTCAGGCCGCTGCTGCCCCTCCCCTGATGCTTCAGACCGCTGCTGCCCCTCCCCTGCTGCTTCAGGCCGCTGCTGCCCCTCCCCTGATGCTTCAGACCGCTGCTGCCCCTCCCCTGCTGCTTCAGACCGCTGCTGCCCCTCCCCTGTTGCTTCAGACCGCTGCTGCCCCTCCCCTGCTGCTTCAGACCCGCTGCTGCCCCTCCCCTGTTGCTTCAGACCGCTGCTGCCCCTCCCCTGCTGCTTCAGGCCGCTGCTGCCCCTCCCCTGCTGCTTCAGGCCGCTGCTGCCCCTCCCCTGCTGCTTCAGGCCGCTGCTGCCCCTCCCCTGATGTCTCAGACCGCTGCTGCCCCTCCCCTGTAGCTTCAGACCGCTGCTGCCCCTCCCCTGTAGCTTCAGCCGCTGCTGCCCCTCCCTGTTGCTTCAGAACGCCGCTGCCCCTCCCCTGCTGCTTCAGACCGCCGCCGCCCTCATTGATTGCTCCAGAACCCTAGCTTCTAAAATCTTCCCTGTTGCTTCAGAGCGAGTTCACAGAGAGAGTCGCCAACCTGCTTGCCGCGACCCTTGCCATCCTTGGCGCCCTCGATGATGCCGGGCAGGTCGAGCAGCTGGATTTTGGCGCCCTTGTATTTGATGACGCCCGGCACGGTGGTCAGGGTGGTGAACTCGTAGGCGGCCACTTCGGAATAAACGCCCGCCAGGTTGCTAAGCAACGTGGACTTGCCAACCGAGGGGAAGCCGACAAAGCCGACCCGAGCGTCGCCAGTTTTAGCGACGTCGAAGCCTTCGCCAGCGCCGCCGCCGCCGCCGCCCTTGGGCTCGATGAGCTCGCGTTTCAGCTTGGCTAGACGAGCCTTCAGCAGACCCAGATGGCCCATGGTGGCCTTGTTCCGCTGCGTGCGGGCCATCTACAGGGCGGCGCAGGGAAGGATTGCAGATGGGCAATATGGTATGCGATTCCGGCTTCCAAAAGCCAGAAGCCAAATTAGTTAATTTTATCTTTCCCCAAATTTACAGAATGTGGACAAAGCAATTAGCCAATTTGAAATGAAAAGATTAGATGAATTTAACTGATCATGCACTCAATATCATTAAGAGTCTACATAATCAGTGCATGCATGAAAACTGATAATCTTATAATGCATACTTTAATGAACTTATTTTGAAACTAAAATTAAAACAAAACTTTTAATAGCAATTGATACTCATACTTGTAAGAGAACATGCTATATGGACAAAGACAATGATAACTGAACTATACTTTGTAAAACATTATTTATAGGAAGGTGTAATATAGCTAAGGTACAAAGGGCATGAAAGCACATGATTTTCTTCCAATACAACTTATTGAACACATGCACAGAGATATTTACAATGTTTCATAATACAAAAAATGCATCTATAAGACCCAAAAGCTAAATGTAATACTGTCTAAAAATTCTTCTGCATAATAATGCAAGAAATGGTAGCACTATTCAAATCATTTACTTTATTCTCAATATTTTACTAATATTAAAGCCAAATTACATTTATTAAGAACAATATTACATGTGAAAATATAGCTATTTACCTATAAAATAAAAATTTACCCTATAAAATAAAAATTTTATTATAAATAATAGAATATAATAACAAAATATTATTAATCTAATAGATATATATCAAGTGGAAAACAATATTTTATATAGAATCTTAGTATTAATAATAAATATTAAGAGCTCAAATGTAATAAGCTTAGTTGTAGATTTTATAATCCCTCTTAGGCTTTTGTGTGAAATATAATTTTAAACATTGGAATTGAACTTTTTTCAATCAATATAGCCATTTTTTATCTTTTATTATTTTTCAATTTTTCATTTGGCAATACAAACCTAAGTATCTTAATTTTAGCTAGCCTACTTTCTTTAATAAATATTTGAACCTCAATTCTTCAATAAAAGAGCAAATTAAATAGATATTTGAAAATTACTAAACTATTTTTAATACTGGATTATAATATATAAGGCAAAGAAGATACAACTATAAGAAAATATATTAATTGCAGCTTTATCGTTCAAATACAGCACAGTTATTTATTATTGCTAGTTAGTCTTCTTTAGATACACAAAAAAATAATGAATCAAAATATATATATGTAGCATAATGTAATATGGACCAGACGAAACAATACTAATAAAATAGTTTACAAATTTTGCTTTTGGCAGCTGCAATGAAAATTAAAGAGCAAATTTTTGTCTGATTACTTACCTCTGCCTCAATTTCAGCTATTTTCTGAACCACGCTCATTTTTTAATTTTAGTACTAGGGGTCCAAGACAATAAAGCTGAATAGGTTGGGGCACGCTGGAGCAGAGAATTGCTCGAAAAACAAGCGGAAGAGTATAGCTACTGTATATTTACTATTTCGGACACGTAAGAATGTAGCCTTAGACTGCTGCAGACGTCGATTGATTGATGATTGTAAAACACACTCCCAAAGCTAAGGCGATGGAGAGGTTTGGTTGATCAAGTTATTGCGGTAGGGGGGTTTTAGATTTTAAAGTAGTCGGTTGGAGATTTCCGAGAAGTCGGGATTCGAAATCCGGCGCTGCCGAAATAACAAAGGTTGAACTATAACAAAGTTTCTATTTGGGGAGCTCCGTCTGCCAGGTTCCGCGATTCCTGGGGGGAGGCTAGTTGTTGTCGTAGTTGAAACAGTCGAAAAGACCCGAGCGTTTAGAAGCGTCGATTGCGTAACGATGGTGATTTGAATGGCTAAGTTGAAACCGAATTTCCGCGTCGGATAAATTTAGGCGTAGATTTGCTGAGTTGACTACTCGTATCAGTAGTATGTAGGCTGCCACCAGTCCGTTATTAAAGTCGGACAACTTGAACTAAGTAGCAGAGCTAGCGTACAGCTTGAGTCTGTACTTAAAATAAATTCGCTCCACACAAGAGCTGGTAGACACCAAAAGGCTTAGTTTCTTTATCCAACAATAAAGTAGGCAGATGCCAATAAGAACGGTTTATTAACGCTTTCTTTAATTTCCACTCTCCTCAGATAAAATAAATTCCAACAGGCTACGACGTCGCACCGCTAAACCGTATCAAACACTATCGCACTCAAAATAAAGAACTAAACGACGGCAACCAAGAGGAGGGCGGTCTACTACCGCAAAACTAAACAAAACCAAAACAAAGCGAAACGAACGGACAAACGGCCAAAAACCACGCGCATGACTGTGGTTCGCGCGGGAAACTATTTATACGGCGAGCAAAAAATATTAGGGACAACCCACAACCCGCACACACCCACACGGGACACACACGCAGACACCACACACGGGACCCACCGACAAACCCGGCAGCAGCGCAAACAAACAACAACAAACCAAAACAACAAACAACCACGAACAAACCAAACAGAAAAACCAACAGACAAAACAACAAACCAACACAAGCACACACAGGGGTAGCCCACCTACCACATTATTTTGACGGCGATTTGGCTTGTTCATTTTCCTCGAAACAGTAAGGTGGAATTAACAAAATTTGCGGTAAATAAGTGGGATTTCCCCAGCTGAGTAGTCAAACTCTGAATGGAACGTAGCTTGGCGGTAACTGAGCGGTCTTAAGTGCAAACTTTGCGAATTGATCCTCAGAAATCGATTCTCAAAAATCGGTTGTCACTCGCAGTCGCTGTGTTAATTTTCTTTTCTGGACTCAATTTTGCACGAATTTCTGGCTAAATTTAGATAGCCAATTGCTGTAGGGCTTACTATCAGTAGTAGTGGTCGCTGAGGAGTAAAGTGGCTCGGCGGTCTAGCGCGTCTGCCTTGTGTGCTACTAGTCCAGTCGACCCCGCGTTGTAGGTTGGCTATTTTCCCCAGCGCGGTTTTCGTGTGCAAGGTCAAATTAATTGAGGCCTTGTGCACGTATTGGTTTGCTATGGGCCAGTAGTGCAATTTACGCCCATGAGGGCGACCCCCAAAGCATAGGGAGTGTACATGCCTGAAATTACCGGTATGTCACTACGTGAGTGCGTGACTGGGTGCGTGCCTGCCTGTCTGTTAATGCCTGTATACCGTATTTAGTGACTGAACGCGCTTCAGGAGTCAGCGCAATGGACAGTAATGCCCAGTCGCTGGTCATGGGACGATGTCGCTTTAAGCGCCAATTAGTGCCCACAGCTAGCCCTCCTGCAGATTTAGCTTTAGCTTAGCTGGTCGCTGCCACAACGACTTAATTAGCGGAGAAGGGACTAGTATTTCGATTCGATCTGACACAAGTTCTCACTAAAATTTATTAAAATCACGGTTATAATCACAGTTACTCGATGGAGAGTGCGGCCGAAAGCGGTCGAAATCGACAAGAGCGCACAGAAAATCGAATCCACACAGAAAAGCACAGAAAATTCCTAATCGAATTGAATGCAACCTGCTTCTTCATTCAGCAAAAGTTCTGCTGCTCAAGATCGTCTAATTCTGCATGTACTTACAAGTTAGTACGATAAGGGCAGGCTAAGGGCAGGACGCTTTAGTGCTGCAGTCTCGAGGCTCAAAGGCTAATGTGCCAGATCTGTCGGTCATTCAGACAAATCGACACATACTCGTAGACAGACAAAGAAAGACAATAAATACATGGAATTGCTCTACAAACTGAAATAACAGAGGTTTTGTTTGAAACTACGAGTACTACTACAAGTAAGTATAGTGCAATTAAGCTGGGTGAGCATCGAGCTGGTGCCGTGTGCACGAATGTTGAGGCCTTTTTAATATGCTTTTTGTATTGTCAAAACAGAAAGACGAATGCCCCTGCAATAGTCAGCAGCTCTGCATGCTTCCTGCTTGTCCAATAACTGACCGGCAACAAATTGGCACTAATTAAGAAGTATTCAAGAAGAGTATTTTACAAAAGTGCGGATAACTTAAAAGTTTTCCGCTTAGTTTAGACTAAATTATTTTTTTTTCATCAATCAAAGTTTCATGGCCACAATTGCAACTGATTGTTTTGTTGTGTCACTGCACCAGCACCCCAAAAGCTTGGACCTCGCAGAGAGTCAGGGCGATCTCCCGGCTGACAATCTTAACTTCCTGTCCGACAGCCCAGCAACGGAAAGTTTTCACCGCAAAGAACTGGCTGGATTGGTACCTGGCGCACTCTTTGCCGTCCACCAAAATTGAAAAGTCGGTTAAGCGTTTGACACGTCAAGGTCTCTATTATAAATTCTGACGAACTTAATAAGAGCTAGCTTTGTGGTTGAGGCCTTCCACCAGCCAAAGTCGTTAGGATATAGATGAGAGCAACCATAATCCTGATTATCGGGATTGTTGATATTGTCAATAGCTTTATCACACGACACGTATGGGTTATATGCCGAGCTCTGCGAGCACTCCGTGAGCTTCAGTAAGGCTGTAAGCAAGTTTTTAAAATTTTTTTAGGTACACGATGTCATAAATCGATGTAGGATAAATAATCAAAAACTCACGATCGGTGATGATGACGTCACCGAAGGCTTCAACCTCGCACAGAGTCAGCGATTTCTTTTTGCTAAAAATTTTTATCTCCTGACCGACCTTGTTGCACGAGAAAGTCTTGGCGAAGAATGTCTCATCAGACTTGTAGGACGAACAGATTTTATCGTCCACAACAACAACAACAACAACAACAAACTACACTGCGCCAGAGAGTAATGGGGGCAGTGTCAGATGGCGCGCCGCAGAGCCAGCGAGCGGACAAAGTCCGCCCCACCGGCTGTGTCGGGCGCCCCGGCGTCGCTCAGCAGGCAGTCCACGTATCGCCGGGTTCGGGCCTGGCCCCTCCTGAACGGGCCGTGCAAGGTCAGCAGCAGGACGTCCTGGACAGGTTGGGGGCAGTAGTCCTCGGCCGGATCACGTGGCCCGCCAGTTGAAGTCGCCGCTGGCGCAGGATGACGGACGGGCGTTGCAGCTGGGCCCTCTCGTACAGGGCCTGGGTCCCGACGCTCTCGTTTACTTGGAAGGCCGCCCGGAGCAGCCCCGAGTGCGCCGAGTCCAGCTGCCGCTCCAGCGTAGCCGTCAGCGTCCACATCTCGGCGTTGTACAGCAGGACGGTTTCGACAACAGCCTGCCATAGCCGAGCCCTCTGGCGGTCGGGCAGCGCTTCAGACTGGAGGACGGCACGAACCGATCTAAAGGCCGCCCACGCAAGTCCTCTGCGCCGCCGCAGGTCTTCCTCGACGTAGGGCACCAGACCGCCGAGGTAGGTGAACCGCTGGCAGCGTGCGAGCGTGATGTTCTGCCCGTCTGCGCCGCGGCACGTCAGGTCCGCTGGAATGTCGGCCGGCACGGTCAGCACCTCGGTCTTCAGCGTGTTGATGGTAAGGCCGACGCTTGAAGCCACCTCAGCCAGCCTGTCGATCTGGCGCTGGGCGCCTTCAACGGTCGAAGACAGGAGGGCGAGGTCGTCGGCGTAGCCAAGCACACTGAGGCGCTTCTCACTGTGGCGCCGGCCGATGCGTCTGCGCAGCAAAAAGCCGTCGTCAGCTGAGGGGAGTGCGTTGCGGAGCACCCAGTCCAAGACCAGCACGAAGAGGAACGGCGCTAGCGTGTCGCCCTGCAGCACTCCAGACGAAGTGTCGAACAGGTCGGATAGGCCGTCCGCCGTGACCACAGCAGCGCGCGTGTCGCGGTAAAGCGACATGATGGCGGCGATCAGCTGCTGCGGCACCCGATAGGCCTCGAGGACGAATGGGAGCGCGGCCCTCAACACCGAGTCAAACGCCTTTCGGAAGTCAACAAAGACCACGATCAGCGTCAACTGGCGGATGCGCGCCTCCTCGATGACACGGCGGAGTGCGAGAATCTGAGTCACTGTACCGCGTTGCGGCCGGAACCCGTTCTGCTCATAGCGGAGGTACGGGTCCAGCACCGACTGCAGACGAGCGAGAAGCAACCGATTGAAAAACTTCGCGGTACAGGACATCAACGAGATTCCGCGGTGGTCTTCTTTCCGCGTTGTCCCGGCCTTCTTCGGGATCGGCACGATGTGCGCTATGTTCCACTCGGTGGGCGCAGGGGCGCCGGCGAGCACGCGGTTCATGACGCCTGTGACTTGCGAAGCCACACAGCGGAGCCGCAGTGCCTCAACAGGGACCTCGTCTGGGCCGAGCGCCTTGCCGCCTGGTGTTCTCCGAGCAAGCAGCAACACATCCTCCGTGGTGACTGGGCTGGTGCAGAAGTCCTCCTCAGCTGATAGTGGCGTGTCCGCCGGGAGCGCGAAGTTGGCGGGCAGCGGTGGGGCGGGCGCGTTCACGATGCTGGCGAAGAAGTCGCGCAATTCATTCCTGCGCTCCTCCGGAGTGTCGCCGGCCAGATTCAGCGCCACACGCCTTTTGCGCCCCGTCAGAGTTCTAACGGCCGTCCACACCGCGCGGCTCTTCACGTCGGGGCCAGCAGCAGTGATGGACCGGACGGCGTCGTCGACTGCGGCCTGCTGCCGCTCTTCCAGAAGACGCGCAAACGCCTCCTCGGCGTCGCCCGTGGGCCGTCGGGATCTGCGGAGTCGCTCGATGTTCAGCCGCGCCTGCCTGATGGTCGGGTCGCTCTGCCAGACGGGCAGCGATCGCTGCGCCGGTCGCATCAGCGGGACCGTCTGTTCGGCAGCGGTTCTGACGGCGGTGCTGATGTCGGAGTACTCCGCCTCGCGCTGGTCGCCAAGCGCGGTGACGAAGGCGCCCGCAAACTTTCGTTTCACGCGGGGGTCCAACAAGGCACGATAGTAGCGCCGTGGCCGCTGCTTCGGTGGTCGGTAGAGCGGGTCGTTAAGGCGCAGGTCGTCCACACTGATGGTGAAGTCAGTGAGCCGCTTCAACCAGTGCTCCATCCGGTTGACAGTTATTCGGATGTGCTTTATAACTGCAGGCCTCTCTGTGCGAGCTTTCCACCAACCGGCTTCTTCATCCAGTGTTGCACAACTTGCTGAGCTAAACTGAGCTGTTGAGCCGTCAATTGCAAATTCACACGTTTCGGCAGCATAAGAGGAGCTCTGCGAGCATTGAGAAAGCGGTAGCCTCTCTAAAATGAATTTTGTTTCAAAATAAAAGTACACAGTAGTTTCAGAGTACAAAATAAAAAGCAACTACGAGCCGTACGTATCGACGCAACTCACCCCCATAGAGGAATGGCGTTCCGAATGCTTCTAATTCGCAAATGGTCATGTACTTATTCGGGCTCTCGATCTTCAGCTCCTGGCCAATCAAATCGCAGCTGAGAGTTTTAGAATCAAACAGATGCGAATCGTCGTACTCGTTGCAGACGCGTCCGTCCACAGACACTGTCAATCTAGCCAATCTGTGCTTCTCTTGTCCACGATTGTGAATTCTAACGTAGGCAAATCGAGCCGGGAACTCGGTGCGCGCCTTCCACCAGCCGGGCTTGTCAGCCAGGTGGGCACAGCGATAGCCCCCAACGACATCATGGCTAGCATCCCCGTCCAGCGCATGATGGCAATTAAACACGTCATCACTAAGCCAAATTGAGCTCTGGCTGCAGTTCGATAAGCGCAGCTTTTCTAAAATAGATTGTTTAGTCAATTAGGTTCAAGCCACTGATTGGTTCTGGACCGCCATCGATATTTCAGCGAAGTTGCTCAGTAGCTAATGCAGATAAAAGTGCAGGAACTGCTTACCGAATCCCTTCTCATAGATGAAGTCAGTTTCGGATAGGCAGAAAGCCGAAGCAGTGGCGCATGCTACTACTAGTAGCACCTGTAGGAAACGCATGACCAGTGCCGAGTAGAGCTTAATGTAAGCTAGCTAAAACAGGCTAAAAAATTTTAAATACTCGCAGCAAAATCTCTACTTATATTTATAGGTAAACTTTGCGCCTTTGGAATGTTCAAATCAAATATTTCAAATACGAGCGTATTTTAAGCTAAATAAAAATAGTTAAAAAATGTTCTCGTGGTGAAAATTAAATTTCACAATGGCTAGGAGGCATACGCTCGTAGAATTCCTGAAATATCCGAAAATTAAAATAGCGAGCTACTCTGTCTCAATTTTGTTGAGACAAATCGATACAGAAAATTCATTGGGAATTGCAAGTAATTATTGTAATCAATCAATTAGTAAGACGAAATTTTTCTTTTCAAATTTAAAATTGTTTTTTACATTTATTTAAGTTTTAGTTATTTTTTAATACGACCTTGTCCGAAATAAAAAAAAAATAAATTTAGACACCTGACCTTTCGACCAGATGTACAGCCCAAGGCACAGCCGCAGCTAGTTGCGCGGCGCATCCGAGGGCAGTGTACAGCTTTCAGCCTGACGTGCTGGAGGGGCCGCAAACACCCACACTAAATTTACCCAGCTCAAACTGGTACCCAATCTCAGCTGGGTGGACTGAAGCAATGCGGGATTAAGTGTCTTGCTTAAGGGCACAAATTTTCTCCTAGGGCCGGGACTCGAACCCACGACCTTCCGGTCATGAGGCAGGCGCCCTAGCCACTAGGCTACAACTCCTCTGCCTAGCCTACCCTAGAGATTAGACCTCGAGAATTAACGCATACTGTACACTCGGTTGCAAAGAAACCAATTTTGCTGACACCAGCAATTCTCATTATTTATTGTAATTACCAAAGCCGAGTTTCCCATCGATTCTTTTTATGGTACTTGTTGAGGAGGATGTTTTTTGGGGAGAGAGGGACCAATCAGCAAGGGGTGACCCGAGGGCTAAGACCCTACCCCTGACCCAACCGCCGATGAAGTGACTTTGACTGGTCTTGGGGTCACATATCACATGGTAGAATGAGCCCTAAGGCTGCCTGCCACCCCTCTGTATGACTATGACCTCACGCACCTCATGTTTTTTTAGGCCTGACCAAGTCAGAGCTTCGCCCGATCTTACATTGGGAGGGCACATATCGGGTAAATTCTTTAGGGCTTCTGCGCAGGGGATCCTTGAAGGCTGTGTCATGTCCACAGGGGAAGCCTTGCCAATGCGATAGGCAAACGCAATGAGAATATAGCTACAGGGACTTACCGGTGGCTGCCCGGTGAGACAGAGAGGATTTCAAAGGACGCCTTTCGATGTTGGGCAAGAGTCTTTAAGCCTCAGACAATGCCTCGGGGGAAACCTTAGTTGGACAGTGGATTGCCGCCAATGCTGAGATAACAAGTTATGCCTCAGTTAATTGACGATGGTACCTTGATCAGCACCAACGGTGATTGGCGGCGTCAATTCTGGAGGCCTTCGGGGTACCTGCAGTACACCAAGAAGGTGGGATAGCTCCTTGACGCCGGCTTTGAAACTAGCGCTGCCTAGGATTTTGATGAGGATTACCGCAAGCTCCTGCACGAGTCACAGGGAAGCCAGTGGGGCTGTGAAAGCACAGCTTCACCACAGTTCTCAAGCACTCGCCCCGTTTGCCTTAGCTGCAGCTCCATTGCGGGCTGCCAGCGAGCCTCCTGTTCGTGCCGCCATGTCTGCAAAGATATGGCCCTGGAGATTCTAGGCTCATGCAGGAGACAAAAAAAAACAAATTGAATCTTACCGTGATTTTAATCCTCAATTATTATCTGCCTTAAATTCCTCTAATGATGATATAAATTTTCCGGGCTTGCGAATGACGCAATGCACGCTGCTCACCCACCCCGACTCCGTAACCAGAGAAACGAAAGAGAGTCAAAATACCTGACAGTACCATGGAAATTCGGGTGTGTTATTAAATAACAAATGTTGCTAGTACAAGCCGAACTTAATGTTAGAACTCATACAAAACTGTCAATAGCGCGTGTAGCAACCACGAGCCTCAACCAGAGCGGAAACTCGGCGTGGCATTCCCAAAATTAGGCGCCGCAAGAAATTCTGAGGTAGCTGCTGCCATGCATTGGTCATCGCCTGGCGTAGCTCCGCAAGATTCTGGGGCGGGGGCATTTGACGCTGGATGGTGCGTTTCATGAAATCCTAAACATGCTCAATGGGATTTATGTCAGGTGATCGTGATGGCCACCGCAGAGTTCGCAAGTTCAGCTGCTCCTTCAGCTGAGCCACAGCGGCGGGGCGTTGTCGTCCTGGAGAATGCTGGAGAGTTGAGATCAACCGTTCCCCTCACTCTAGGGTGGCAGTTTTTAATGTTGCTGAGTATATACTCGTACCTGAAACTCAGCGTGGGAGGCTGTCTTGGCCTACCCTTTGCGGCATAGCGTTCCTTTGCATTAGGCATTGGGAACTAATGACTGCGTGGTGCGTGGTCGAGGCCCCTAGATACGGAGCCAGGGCGTCGAAGCAGGGATTGAGGCATTAGTCTCGCCCAGCCTCTCCATTGGCCACATCCACCTCCCATGTTGCCCGAGTTCCGCCTCCAACTAGCCTGGAGTCGGTCTTTCATTAATTTAAACTGCACGGCAAGCAAACTTATGGCATATTTGTTGCTCAAATATCAAACAGCATATGTTTAGTAGGAATCAGAAGAGAACTGGCACACACCGACTTTTACGTCGTAGAGAAGAAGGAAGCTTTGCCGCGCATCGACAAAAAATTAAGATGGAAAAATCACGAAGCTCGAGCTCGGAGATAGCTCGTATTTGAAAAGACAAAATTCAGCAGCAAGAAGCCTGCCATCAATCGGATGAATTTATCTACAGATCAGCAAGAGCGGGTCATGTGCGTTGAGAGACAAATCCAAAGCAAGCAGAGAGCGTTGTCGCACCAAATAGAGGCAAAACGATATAAAAAATAGGGATAAATACAAACTAAAGTGGAAGAGTGCGTGATAATTGCAAAAATACTATGGGAAAAATAGCGAGAGGCTCCCGCTTCACGACCCTTGGCGACAAATCAATGGAAACATTCCAAGCGAACAACCCTGGGTATGCAAAAGATTCCTTTACACCACTAGAAATCCAACTCTACGGATAATAGAAGCGCAGAAACCACCAGATCGAGTCGGTCTGCGCCAGCCACTCCTTCGTCATTTTGTGCCGCTGCCTGGACAGGCTCACCGTGATGTTGGTGTACAGCGGCAGCGCCCGCCGGCTCAGCACCGAGTAGGAGGCCCTGCTCAGCGAGTTCAGCCCGTCCTCGTAGTGCCTGGCCCGCCAGGCCATGAAGTACTCGTTGCCGCCCTCGATGCGGACGGCTTTCGGATGGCGGACCATCTTGTAGCGGCCGAGATGGCGCGGCGGCCTCGACACCAGCATGCCGGCCTCCATGGTGCGCGCGCTGATGTCGTCGTCCTCGTTGCCCCAGCCCCAGTACACGTTGGAGAAGCCGTTCACCCGGAAGAAGTTCTTGCTGCTCATGGCTGCGGGAGGCGTCGGGTTGCACACCTTCAGGCCGCGCCGCTCGAACCCTCCAGCCCGACAGTCCCGCCACTCACCCAGCACCGCGCCAAGGTAGTTGTAGAACATCACGTGATAGCGCTGCTCGTCAATGGCCGAGGCCAGGTGCCTGGCGTTCTCGTCGCACAGGTACACATTCTGATCGTGCTCCGGGATCATGTCCACGTCGTGGAAGATGAAGCAGTCAAAGCTGGCCAGCTTCAGCGCCTCCACCACGCCGACGTTCATCAGCATGCCGCGGTTGAAGGGCTCCGGCAGGGCCTGGGCGACAGGAGTGGGCGAGACTGGGAGCTGCTTCATCTGGCACTGCTGCTCAGCAGCGGCCCATAATAACTCAGCCACACACACACACACACACACACACACACCCACACACACACACTCACTGCTCAGCCACACACTTACTGCTCAGCCTCACACACTCACTGCTCAGCCATACACACACTGCTCAACCACACTCACTGCTCAGCCACACACTCACTGCTCAGCCACACACACACTGCTCAGCCACACACACTCACTGCTCAGCCACACACTCACTGCTCAGCCTCACACACTCACTGCTCAGCAACGGCCGCTAATGCTCAGCCTCACACACACTGTTCAGCCTCACACACTCACTGCTTAGACACTCACACTCACTGCTCAGCCTCACACACTCACTGCTCAGCAACGGCCGCTAATGCTCAGCCTCTCACACACTGTACAGCCTCGCACACTCACTGCTCAGCCTCACACACTCACTGCTCAGCAACGGCCGCTAATGCTCAGCCACACACTCACTGCTCAGCCACACACACTCACTGCTCAGCCACACACACTCACTGCTCAGCCACACATCACTGCTCAGCCACACACATCACTGCTCAGCCACACACACTCACTGCTCAGCCACACACTCACTGCTCAGCCACACACACTGCTCAGCCTCACACACTCACTGCTCAGCAACGGCCGCTAATGCTCAGCCTCTCACACACTGTACAGCCTCGCACACTCACTGCTCAGCCTCACACACTCACTGCTCAGCAACGGCCGCTAATGCTCAGCCACACACTCACTGCTCAGCCACACACACTCACTGCTCAGCCACACATCACTGCTCAGCCACACACATCACTGCTCAGCCACACACACTCAATGCTCAGCCACACACACACTGCTCAGCCACACACACTGCTCAGCCTCACACACTCACTGCCCAGCCTAACACACACTCACTGCTCAGCCACACACACTCACTGCTCAGCCACACATCACTGCTCAGCCACACACATCACTGCTCAGCCACACATCACTGCTCAGCCACACACACTCACTGCTCAGCCACACACACTCACTGCTCAGCCACACATCACTGATCAGCCACACACATCACTGCTCAGCCACACACACTCACTGCTCAGCCACACACACTCACTGCTCAGCCTCACACACTCACTGCCCAGCTAACACACTCACTGCTCAGCCGCTCACCTGCTCAGCCACACACATCACTGCTCAGCCACACACACTCACTGCTCAGCCACACACACACTGCTCAGCCACACTCACTGCTCAGCTACACACACTCACTGCCCAGCCTAACACACACTCATTGCTCACACACACACACAAACACACACGCACGCTTTCTCTCTCTCACTGCTCAGCCACACACACTACCCGCCGCTCACCTGCTCAGTCACACATACTACCCGCCGCTCACCTGCTCAGTCACACATACTACCCGCCGCTCACCTGCTCAATCACAAACACCGAGTACTTGATCTGCTGCCGCCTCAGCATGTGATGCAGCCTGTCCAGCAGCAGCCGCAGGTGAAAGTCCCGGTTCCGGTAGGCCACCATCACGGCCACGTGCTGCAGCGGGGTGCAGTTTGATGGAGCCCAGCTGCCGCCAGCTCGGATCCTCATCTGTGCCGGCACGCCCGGCCCAGTCAGCGCCTCCTCCAGCTTGTGCAGCTCCGGAGCCACCCGCAGGTCCGGCGATCGCAGCTGCAGCAGCTCGCGGCGCAGGTAGCAGCGGCCCGACTCCAGCCTGGGGTCGCCGGCAGGCCAGTCGCTGAGGAAAACGTCGGGCTGGGCGTAGCGGCAGCGGCTGCTGTAGTTGAACAGCGCGAACAGCCACAGGCCCAGGTACAGGCACACCAGCAGGTAGCGCCCCACGGCTGGCAGTCGGCGGCAGGCATTCAGCAATGACCAGCGGCCCGACATGGAGAGAGCGTTTCTGATTAGCTGGCCCGGCTTGCTGAGGGGGTATTTTGGGATTTTTATTGCTTATATTGACCTAAAAGTCGTAAATGGGAACAAATAGGTTTTTAAAAAGGCGATTTATAAGCGCCCTAAAGATTGCTCTAAGTATTTGAGATAAAGCCGGGCTTCATCTGAGGATCCAAAAAGAATTGTGTGATTTGACTAATGATCTGAGAGAAGAGTCATTGAATAAAGAGCGTAAGGATGGGGTGACTAAATGATGATCGATTGGATCGCGTAACTGCGTGAGGATCTGAAAGGATGGGGTGGGGTGACTAAGTGAGGATCTGGAAGGATGGGATCATTGACTGAGGATTTGGATGGGATTATTGACTGAGGATTTTGATTGGATCATTGACTGAGTATTCGGATGGGATCATTGACTGAGAATTTGAAAGGGGTCATTGACTGATGATCTGGACGGGATCATTGACTGAGGATCTGAATGGGATCATTGACTGAGGATCTGAATGGGATCATTGACTGAGGATCTTAGAGGATAGGATCATTGACTGAGGATCTTGGTGGGATCATTGACTGAGGATCTGAATGGGATCATTGACTGAGGATCTGAATGGGATCATTGACTGAGGATCTGGATGGGATCATTGACTGAGGATCTGGGTGGGATCATTGACTGAGGATCTGAATGGGATCATTGACTGAGGATCTGAATGGGATCATTGACTGAGGATCTGGGTGGGATCATTGACTGAGGATCTGGGTGGGATCATTGACTGAGGATCTGAATGGGATCATTGACTGAGGATCTTGGAGGATAGGATCATTGACTGAGGATCTTGGAGGATAGGATCATTGACTGAGGATCTTGGAGGATAGGATCATTGACTGAGGATCTGGGTGGGATCATTGACTGAGGATCTGAATGGGATCATTGACTGAGGATCTGAATGGGATCATTGACTGAGGATCTGGGTGGGATCATTTACTGAGGATTTGGACGGGATCATTGACTGAGGATCTGGTGGGATCATTGACTGAGGATCTGGGTGGGATCATTGACTGAGGATCTGAATGGGATCATTGACTGAGGATCTTGGAGGATAGGATCATTGACTGAGGATCTTGGAGGATAGGATCATTGACTGAGGATCTGGGTGGGATCATTGACTGAGGATCTGGATGGGATCATTTACTGAGGATCTGGATGGGATCATTGACTGAGGATCTGGGTGGGATCATTGACTGAGGATCTGGGTGGGATCACTGACTGAGGATCTGGGTGGGGTGACTGAGTGAGGAAATGGGAGGATGAGGTCTCACCTGAAGATCTAGGATGTACGATTCATTCCCTAGTGATTAGGAGGGGGCACGTTCGATTCAAAATGAGGAAATTGAGAGGTGGGCAGGTCAACACGAAGGCCGTGAAGATTTGCTTAGAGCGAGTCCTTGCGACCTGTTTGTTATATGGGAAGGCAAGGGGTAAAAACACAGCAGAATTAGATAGATAGATAGATGGATGTATTATACATGTACAGATGTCTGCTAAGTGTAAAGCAGATGTTAACAACAAAAGAGGAGTTGCAGCCTAGTGGCTAGGGTGCCTGCCTTATTACCGGAAGGTTGTGGGTTCGAGCCCTGGCCTAGGAGACAATTTGTGCCCTTGAGCAAGGTACTTAATCCCGCATTGCTTCAGTCCACCCAGCTGAGATCGGGTACCAGTTTGAGCTGGGTAAATTTAGGGTGGGTGTTGCGGCCCCTCCAGCCCGTCAGGACTGAGCAGCTGTACTCAGCCCTCGGATGCGCCGCGCATCTAGCTGAGGATCTGGATGGGATCATTGACTGAGGATACGGGAGGATGGGATAATTGACTGAGGATATGGGAGGATGGGATCATTGACTGAGGATATGGGAGGATGGGATCATTGACTGAGGATATGGGAGGATGGGATCATTGACTGAGGATCTGGATGTGCCGTGGACTGTACATCTGGTCGAAAGGCCGGGTGTCTAAATTTATTATTTTTTATTTAACAATAAAAGTAACAAACAAGGAAATATATGCGCAGTACGCTGGTACACAATTTAAAAGCGAATATATATTTAGCGATGCTAAAGAGACACGAATTAAAAGAGACAAGAATTTGTACCTGACTAGCTATAGTTGATCAAGCACACTTTGGAGCAATTTGAGGTCAATAGATAGCCATCAACGCATTAGTTAGTTAGCGGTCAAATAGAGACTGCATCTGGAAAGTGTGAGCCTTGCGTGTTCAAAAACTATGTGACATCACACCAGCTTGTATAGAAGAGAAATCAATTCGACTAAAATATGGCTAAAACAGACAGGTAAACCAACCCGTGATAGCCGATAGCAAATATTGCACGGACACAAAGGGGATTACAACTCGAACATCATACAACTTGCGATTTGAAAGTTTATCACAGAAATGCAGGCCTCGAACAGTAAACTTTTGTGCTTTGTTAAAAAATCAATTGACCCACTGCGGTCACCAGTAAATTCACTCTAAATAAAAATATTGATAACAATTAGAACATTGCCTTTCCTGGTTTGCAATTCTAGGAGAATTGGTTGTTCAAAATGAGGATTTCGGGGACTAGGATTCCCTAAATAAGGATCTAAAATACAAGGAATCCTAAAATGAGGATGTAGGAGACTAGAAATTCCAGAAAAGGATCTAAGAGACAAGGAATCCCAAAATAAGCATATGGGGGACTAGGAATTCCAAAATGAGGATCTGGGAGACAAGGAATCCCAAAATGAGGATCTAGGAGACAAAAAATCCAAAAATGAGGATCTGGGAGACAAGGAATCCAAAAATGAGGATCTGGGAGACTAGGAATCCTAAATTGAGGATCTGGGAGACTAGGAACCCTAAATTGAGGATGTACAAGACAATGAATCTCAAAAAAAAGATTTGGGACTTTTAGCGACAGCTGACTCAATTGAAGTAAAAAACAGCATGAAAAGCTGGAGAATGCTAACAAAACTTGTCGCACCAGCAAGAGCCCCTCAGATGAACTCTTCGAACCTCAAGCGGACACCAGCTCAGGGATAATAAAAGCCCAGAAACCACCAGACGGACGCCGGGTTGACCAGCCACTCCGGCAGCATGCGGTGCTGGCTGGCGTTCAGCCGCACGGTCAGCCGGGTGAACAGCGGCCGACTGTCCACGGCCAGCACCGAGTAGGAGCCGGCGCCCAGCGAGCTGACGCCGTCCTCGAACTGGCGAGTTCGCCAGTGCCTGAACTGGCTGTACGCCGACTCGATGCGGACGGCTTTCGGATGGCGGACCATCTTGTAGCGGCCGAGATGGCGCGGCGGCCTCGACACCAGCATGCCGGCCTCCATGGTGCGCGCGCTGATGTCGTCGTCCTCGTTGCCCCAGCCCCAGTACACGTTGGAGAAGCCGTTCACCCGGAAGAAGTTCTTGCTGCTCATGGCTGCGGGAGGCGTCGGGTTGCACACCTTCAGGCCGCGCCGCCCAAACCCTCCAGCCCGACAGTCCCGCCACTCACCCAGCACCGCGCCAAGGTAGTTGTAGAACATCACGTGATAGCGCTGCTCGTCAATGGCCGAGGCCAGGTGCCTGGCGTTCTCGTCGCACAGGTACACATTCTGATCGTGCTCCGGGATCATGTCCACGTCGTGGAAGATGAAGCAGTCAAAGCTGGCCAGCTTCAGCGCCTCCACCACGCCGACGTTCATCAGCATGCCGCGGTTGAAGGGCTCCGGCAGGGCCTGGGCGACAGGAGTGGGCGAGACTGGGAGCTGCTTCATCTGGCACTGCTGCTCAGCAGCGGCCCATAATAACTCAGCCACACACACACACACACTCACTGCTCAGCCACACACTCACTGCTCAGCCACACACACTCACTGCTCAGCTACACACTCACTGCTCAGCCACACACACTCACTGCTCAGCCTCACACACTCACTGCTCAGCCACACACACACTGCTCAGCCACACTCACTGCTCAGCCACACACTCACTGCTCAGCCACACACACTCACTGCTCAGCCACACACTCACTGCTCAGCCTCACACACTCACTGCTCAGCAACGGCCGCTAATGCTCAGCCTCACACACACTGTTCAGCCTCACACACTCACTGCTTAGACACTCACACTCACTGCTCAGCCTCACACACTCACTGCTCAGCAACGGCCGCTAATGCTCAGTCTCACACACACTGTTCAGCCTCGCACACTCACTGCTCAGCCTCACACACTCACTGCTCAGCAACGGCCGCTAATGCTCAGCCACACATCACTGCTCAGCCACACACACTCACTGCTCAGCCTCACACACTCACTGCTCAGCAACGGCCGCTAATGCTCAGCCACACACACTCACTGCTCAGCCACACATCACTGATCAGCCTCACACACTCACTGCTCAGCAACGGCCGCTAATGCTCAGCCACACATCACTGCTCAGCCACACACACTCACTGCTCAGCCTCACACACTCACTGCTCAGCCACACATCACTGCTCAGCCACACACATCACTGCTCAGCCACACACACTCAATGCTCAGCCACACATCACTGCTCAGCCACACACATCACTGCTCAGCCACACACACTCACTGCTCAGCCACACACACTCACTGCTCAGCCACACACACACTGCTCAGCCACACACACTCACTGCTCAGCCACACACTCACTGCTCAGCCTCACACACTCACTGCTCAGCAACGGCCGCTAATGCTCAGCCTCACACACACTGTTCAGCCTCACACACTCACTGCTTAGACACTCACACTCACTGCTCAGCCACACACACTCACTGCTCAGCCACACACACTCACTGCTCAGCCACACACACACTGCTCAGCCACACACACTCACTGCTCAGCCACACACACTCACTGCTCAGCCACACATCACTGATCAGCCACACACATCACTGCTCAGCCACACACACTCACTGCTCAGCCACACACACTCACTGCTCAGCTACACACACTGCTCAGCCTCACACACTCACTGCCCAGCTAACACACACTCACTGCTCAGCCACACACATCACTGCTCAGCTACACACACTCACTGCTCAGCCACACTCACTGCTCAGCTACACACACTCACTGCCCAGCCTAACACACACTCATTGCTCACACACATACACAAACACACACGCACGCTTTCTCTCTCACTGCTCAGCCACACACACTGCCCGCCGCTCACCTGCTCAGCCACACATACTACCCGCCGCTCACCTGCTCAGCCACACATACTGCCCGCCGCTCACCTGCTCAATCACAAACACCGAGTACTTGATCTGCTGCCGCCTCAGCATGTGATGCAGCCTGTCCAGCAGCAGCCGCAGGTGAAAGTCCCGGTTCCGGTAGGCCACCATCACGGCCACGTGCTGCAGCGGGGTGCAGTTTGATGGAGCCCAGCTGCCGCCAGCTCGTATCCTCATCTGTGCCGGCACGCCCGGCCCAGTCAGCGCCTCCTCCAGCTTGTGCAGCTCCGGAGCCACCCGCAGGTCCGGCGATCGCAGCTGCAGCAGCTCGCGGCGCAGGTAGCAGCGGCCCGACTCCAGCCTGGGGTCGCCAGCAAGCCAGTCGCTGAGGAAAACGTCGGGCTGGGCGTAGCGGCAGCGGCTGCTGTAGTTGAACAGCGCGAACAGCCACAGGCCCAGGTACAGGCACACCAGCAGGTAGCGCCCCACGGCTGGCACCTGTCTGTACAAGCGGTACATGTGTGCCCAGCTGGAACAGTGAGAAGCAAGACAACAAGCTTCAAATGTTAACCCTTAACCTGATGATTGACGTCCTTATCCAACAATCAACTGCGTGTCCAGCGGAGAAAATGAATGCGAGGCCAGACCAAACGCAAGCGTAATGATTAGCTAATCAATGCACGCGGCGAAACGATGCTCAACTTGCCAGCACTAGTACATGTATTTAGGCGAAAGAAAACAAGACATCAAACGGGGATTAAGCAGCGATAGCGAAATTTACGATAGACCTCACAGGCATGGATTAATTGTTCAAAATTTTATACTTTATAACACTGACTTTCCGCAAACTCAACAGCAAAACCCCCATGGGCCAAAATACAACAATTAAATAGATATTGCCAGAGTGATCGCAGCTACAAGCATACCGTTCTAAACTAATTAAATAAGCAGGAAATGCATTCGGAAAGCTTCAGTCACTGAATACCATAGTGGGGAGCGGAATTGCCAGTCAGTTCATCATACTAAATAGGAGGCGTGGCCGGTGGCTTCACCGGGCGCCAGCGCTAGTGAGCGAATAGGCGCACTCGGCGTTCACGGTGGTCTTCTTGATAGCCTGCCGTTCGAACATGCTGGCTAGGGCGGCGGTCAACGCCTGCGACAGTACCGACTTGTTGGTTTCCTTGTACTTTCTGTACTTGTTGCGCAATTTCTTCAGCAGCTCGCCCACCGTCATGGGGCGCCGGGCCAGGTAGTGCCGGATGAGCGACTCGTCGATCAAGTCGGCCGGGATTGACGAGGACGACGACGCCGTCTTTTGACGCTTGGCCGGCGGCCCGTCCGCCGAGTCGGCGGCGGCAGCAGCAGACGCCGAAGACTCAGCACCGCCCAGTTGCGCCTTCTCTTTGACGCGCTTCACCAGAGCTTCGCGCTTTTCCGTCTCTTTAGCTGAAGACTGGTGCTTGGATTTCTTGTGCTTCTTCTTCTTCATCTTCTGCTGTTGCTGCTTTTTCTCTTTCTTAGAAACTTTCCTGTCCGAGTCGTCGTCGTCGGAGCCGCTGCCGCCGCCACCGCTGCTGCTCTCGTCGCTCTCATCATCGTCGTCTTCATCGTCATCGTCATCCCTGCCGCCGCCCGATTTGTTTCCGGCGGCGGAAGACCCCGCCCCGCCGCCGCTTCCGGCTGCCGACTTTTTGCCGTTCTCGGCGCCATTTTTCTCGCCGTCAGCTGCGTTGGCGCCGGCCTCGGCCTCGCTCTCCTCCTCGTCCGACACCAGCAGGCCCTTGATGGCGTCCTCCTGGTCCAGGCCTTTCTCCTCGTAGATCTCCGCCTTCTCGGACTCGGACACGCTGCCCGAGCTGCTGTTGGTCAGGTAGTCCAGCTCGTCACCCTCGTGATCGTCCAGCTCGGACTCGTCTTCCACTTCGCCGTCGGGATCGACGCCGCCTTCCTCGTCGCTGCCCGCCTGGCCTTCCTTGCGCTTGCGTTTGAAACGCGGCGCCCGGCGCTTGGCCCGACCGCCGGCGCCTTTCTTTGACGAAGCCGACGCGGCCGACTTGCTGGCGACGGCCTTCGAGCTGGCCGCCGCCGAGGACGATGCTTCGCGATCATCGCCAGCCTCGGCGTCGTCCGAATCGGCGGCCTCGTCGCCGAACTCGTCCATGTCGGTCAGCTGAAGGCGCGAACGGCGCGACGACCTGGACGGGCCGGCTTCTTTGAATTCATCGCCGTCGTTGTCAGCTTTGTTGCCAGCCGACTTTTCCTCTCCTGCGGCGCCGCCGCTGCCGCCCGCTCCGTCCTCGTCCTTGGCACCGAGCCGGTGGCGCAGCATCAGGTTGTACTTGTTGAGCGTCTTGTCGCGCCTGCTGAACTCCTCCTCGGCCTCCTCCGAGTTCAAGTGCCGATAAGCCACGTCTGGCACGAATTTGTAAAAATCGTCGGCCGGCAACGCCTCGAACGTGTTGGCGTCGCTCTTCATGAACACCCAGTAGGCCGCGTTGGCCGTGATGCCGCCCTCGCGGGAGCCTTTGAACTTCTTGGCGGATTCCCGGCCGGAGCCGGAGAATGCCAGCTGCATCGGCTGGTTGAACGGGTTGAATCGCCTGAATTCGGGGCGGCGGACGGGCAAGAAAATGTTGCAAAGATGGGCAGACAGCTTAACTTTACGAGCGGAAACCGATGACAGACTATTTTGAATGAAAGATTGACATTTAGAGGCAGAAACGCTATAAGTACAGCTGGACGGACACTTTCAGTTGAGGCGAAAGGGCACTTTCATTAGAGGCGGACAGACACTCCAAAAGAGGCGAAAAGACACCCCAGAAGAGGCGCACAGACACCCAGAAGAGGCGGACAGACACCCAGAAGAGGCGGACAGACACCCAGAAGAGGCGGACAGACACCCAGAAAAGGCGGACAGACTGAGACACCTTAGAAGAGACGGACAGACAGCCAGAAGAGGCCAACAGACACCCAATCCGGACAAGCCAGCGTGACGCACCGCTGCACAGACGCTAACTTGCGCCTCTTGGCCTCGTCCCGCTCGGCCTGCCGATAGGCGCTGCCCTCCCCATAGAGCGGCCGCTGCTGCTGCGGCTGACTCGGCTGCTCAGCTTCAGCAGCGGCCGCCGCGGCCGCAGCAACGGCAGTTGGCAGGCGGCCAAATCTGCCAAGACGTTGCAGGGTGGCTTCGGAGGCGGTCGCCAAGTCGGGCACCTGCGAGTTGTTGAAGCTCAACACGCTGAGCCGTCTGAGCGACGTGTTGCTAGGCACAACAATGCGGTACTGATGCTGGGGAGGCGCCTGACTGGATGGCACCGGCGCGGGCTGCTGTTGCGGCTGCTGAACGGCGGGTCTCTGCAGCTGGTAGAACTGGGGCTGCTGAGAGCCGCCGCCCAGCCTGATGACCTGCTGGTGCGGCTGCAGCAGCTGCTGCCTGACGCCACCGCCTGGCGGCAAAACGGCGACAGTTGGCGCCTGCTGGACGCGAATCGTCTGGCCAGCTGTGGACGCCGGCAGGGCGCCGCGCGGCACCAGCAGCCGGGTGACTCCGGCGACGCCGGGGCCGCCGGCGCCGACTGCCGAGATGACCGACGGCCCGGCCTGGAAGGTGACGATGCCGCGCGACTGCGGCGGCGGCGGCAGCTGCTGCTGCTGTTGAGGCGGCGGCTGCTGATTTGACTGCGGAGAGTTGGCGAAGCGGCGTCTTTAGATGATGCCAGAGCAAACAGCTTCACGCGTGTTCACAGATCCTATGCCTGTCCCCCAGCTGCATGCGAATGCTTCCTAGATTTCGCCAATCTTCCTACATAATAGCTAGATTTTAATTAACTGTGCCTGATAATCCCTATTATCTCAGCATGATAACGCTTTTATTACCGTTTAAAAGTAATTATGAGTCACCCTTTTTATTTAAAACAGATAATTTTTAGAAATAAAATAAAAAGCTCAACTCGCTACTTATGCTTACTTAGGCAGACTTCCGAGTAGTCTAATTAGCATATTTATTTCAAATTTAGAGAGAAAAAATCTTCACAAAACTTTGCAGGGCATATAAAATCGTATATAAAATAAAGTACAACAGGAAAATTATAAGGGAAATTAATTTGATAGGCGTGAGAAAAGATCACCAAAACGGCTCAATAGATCGAAACCGCACCTTCTCGGAGCGCTGTCTTAAAGCTTGTTAAAATCAAATAAAAACGATCAGCAACGCGGCGAACAGTTCCAAAAACAGGGAAAAATAGCAAGCTAGTTGGGTGAAGAAAATTCTGATAATTGGTAGAAAATCAAAACAAAAAAGGAATTTTCTTTCGAGTCAAAAAAATCGTTTCAGCACAGCCAGTAAGAAGTGAAAAATATGGATAACCAATCTGGACGGAGAAAGTCATAATTCTGTATTTTAACGTTTATTAAAAAGGTTATCAAAGTCGAGAAAAAAAGAGGTTAAAAACTGCCGCAATTAACTCAATCAATCCAGTTTATGGAGGCAGAGGGGCAGACACGTCAGTTCAATAGTTTAATTAAAAATAAAACACGCATTGTGCCAGACAATTGATTAATCAGTTAACAAACAAGGCTAAAAAAAGACAAACTCAGCTGCAGCCTACTAACTATCCTACTAACAGTAGAAACAAAGGAATGTGCCAAACACAAGCCAGTGTATTGCTGCTCCGCAATAGGTATTAGCGAAAACCAAACAGAAGACAAAATAATATAAAGTTTAGTTGAATTGGTGCACAGCTGGCGCACCGCACTATAACAATAAATACAATGGTTGAGTAAAACTGGGGCCAGCGGAGAACGCGGGCTGTGAACAAAATAAAAGAGAGCGGGCCAACGCAGAGAGGCACCGAATGTACACACTAAGATTGAATAGGCAGCGTTACAGAATCTTCCACAGGCAGCTCTATCTACTCGCTAAGGTGAGACGGGCAAATGATTTAAGTTAACATTACAAGCCAAGTAGGGAGGCATTTTATCGGCAGTTGAATCTCAGGCAGAGAAAATCTATAAACAGACTTGAATAAGCGCGCGCGGACAAGGCCCTAGCAACAATAGCCGCAGAATCAAATGGCCAACCAAAACGCACTGCTATATGCAAAAGCTCTACTAGAAGTAGCGCAACCGAGTCTATTAGGGGACAAGCTGAGCTCGCAGTCGGCCTAGGACTTCAGGTACTTGGCGGCCCAGTCTGTCCGCATGTTCGACCCGCCGCCGCCTCCACCGCCGGCGCCGCCTCCGCGACCACCGGCGCCGTAGCTGCCGCCTCCTTTGCCAGTGCCAAACGTAGACGGCACGTAGGCGCCGGCCAACGGTTTCTGCCCCGTACTGGCCGCCGGCGCCGCAGCCTGCGTGCCTCCCAGACCAGCGGCGCCTCTAGCAACGCCAGGCGCCTGCTGGTGCTGGTGCAGCTGCTGATTGGCGTAGGGGGCGCCGCCGCCGCCCAGGCTAAACGGATCGGCAGCGGCGTGCGAGCCGGTGCTCTTCGGGTTGATGCCGGGCAGGTAGCGGGACCGCGACTTGTACAGCGACCCGGCCGACAGCTTGCCGGAGTCGCGACGTCCGACGCCAACGGCGGGCAGGTCGGAGCCGACCGGCTTGCCTGAGACCTGCGGGTGGGGATGACGAAGATCTGCTTTGTGATTGAGTTCAGGGACTCAAGCTAGGGATCTGGGAGGGCGGGGACTCGAGCCGGGGATCTGGGAGGGCGGGGACTCGAGCCGGGGTTCTGGGAGGGCGGGGACTCGAGCCGGGGATCTGGGAGGGCGGGGACTCAAGCTGGGGATCTGGGAGGGCGGAGACTCGAGCTGGGGATTTGGGAGGGCGGGGACTCGAGCTGGGGATTTGGGAGGGCGGGGACTCGAGCTGGGGATCTGGGAGGGCGGGGACTCAGCTAGGGATCTGAGAGGGCGGGGACTCAAGCTGGGGATCTGGGAGGGAGGGCAGAGTCTTATGATTTCGGGATGCTAGCCTACTAAGTCAAAATAAAAGGAGACCCCCTTATTGACCGCTTGTACCGAACCCATCACAAACACATACCTGCGGCTGCACCCGCTTGCCGCTGGTTGGCCCGCCAAGCAGATTCGAACCCAGGATGTCGTCAATGTCGATGCTTTCGCGACGGTTTGCACCACCGACGCCGCCGTAGGCGCGATTTCCAACGCCCAGATACAAGGCCTGATTTCCCCTCTGAGGCGGCTGTTGCTGCGGCTGCTGCTGCTGCGATGGGCGGCTGAGGAAGCTGCTGAAATCCTCGTCCGTGTCCATCCAGGAGTTGTCGGTAGCGGCGTGCCGGCTGGCAGCTGCGGGCGGGGCCGGGAAAGCCTTGGCGGCCGGCAGCTGCGGCCTCGACAGGCCGGGCAGAGGCTGCTGCTGCCTGGCCATCTTCGGCTTGCTGCTGTAGCTCAGATCGAAGTCGTCCATGAGCTGGTCCAAGCTGTCCTTGGCGTCCGGTCCTTGGCCGCCGCCGCCGGCCCAACGGTTCCGGCTGGACTTGGCGCCGGGCACTGGCACGGTGACGGACTCCTGGCGCTGCTGCACCAACTGCTGGTGCTGGTGCTGCGGCAGCGGCGACACCTCGGCAATCGGCACCTGTCCGTTGCTCCGATTGTTGAACGGCTGCCTTCGGGCGCTGGCAGCGTTGGGCTGCAGCCGCTGACTGCTGGCGGCGAAGTAGGCGTGCTTCAGCGCGTCCTTGGCGTTGGGCCGGTGCTTGGGATTCCAGGCCAGCATGTCTAGCATGATGGCAATGCCGTCCGTCGAGGCGTTGGGGATGAGGGAGGTAAGCTGCGTGGCTATGCACTGCGGGAATTTGAAATTCATTGCGGCCGCCAGCTGGAAGCCTTCCGGCCAATCCTCGGTTCGGGGCGTGCCGAGCACCGAGCAGATCTTGAAGATCATGTCGATCTCGGAGCTGCCGGGGAACAGCGGCCGGAAGGTGTACAGCTCGGCCATGATGCAGCCCATGGCGAACACGTCAATTGGCGAGTTGTAGGACGTGGAGCGGAGCAGAATCTCGGGGGCGCGGTACCAGCGGGTGGCCACGTAGTCGGTGTAGGGCGGCTTGGACCGGATCTCCCTGGCCAGGCCGAAGTCGGCCAGCTTGATGTGGTGATCCGGGTTGCACAGGATGTTCTCCGGCTTCAAATCCCGGTGGAAGAATCCCATCCTGTGCATGTAGGCCAGGCCGTCCATGGACTGCCAGACGATGTTGCGCACGACCTCCTCCGGGAAGAGCTTTGTCCGCTTCTTCATCACCTCGTACAGATTCTCCTGCATGTACTCGAAGATCAGGTAGAGGTAGTCGTTCTCGCGGACCACCTCCTTGAGCCGGACAATGTTGGGATGGTTTAGCCTGCGAAGGGATTTCACTTCGCGCAGGTTCAGGCACTCGTCCCAATTGTAAAATTTTTTCTTCATCTTTTTGATGGCCACCTTCTCGCTGGTCTCGGTGAGGGTGCCGAGCAGCACAGAGCCGTAGGTGCCATCGCCCAGCTGCTTGAGGGTCTGGTAGCGATTCATGCTACTGCACTGCTGCGTCTGCTGCTCTGGGCTTCTGCTGCCGCGGCGGTCAGCTTCAAGTGGAATTTTTTATGTTTATTCGATAAAATTAAAAGGAAAATGAGTCATAGCAATTACGGACGTTATGATGTTTTACCTCCCTATTTAAGGATTTCTTTTACAGGCTCTTATTTGCTTGGAGATTCTAGCCTTGCTATGAAATTCTGCTGACTGCTAGCTAGGCACCATGAGCGCATACTCCAGAGTAGGTCTACATTTATTAGGACTTTCTGATTGCCTCCTAAGGAGGTGAAATATGCAGAGTCGAATCAAGCTCTGGGCCAGAATTCTGTACAAAAAACTAATATTAGGGTACAGGGATTTGAACTTTTGAAGCTGGGGATTGCTGGCATACATTTAAATACAATACGACTTAGCTATCACCATAATATTTATTACAAATGCATTGACACTATTTTAGAAGTTTGCTCTCTGGAAAGTACATATTTTTATTCTTCTGATTTGGCACCATAAATGCTTGGTGTGAATAGTTTAATTTACTGTGACATTTAGCCTCAGTTAGGACAAAAATTTAAAATAAGATTGATTAAATTGTGGTTAGTTCTTTTGTTTTATAAATAATATTTATATTAATTGATATTGTCTTGTTTTAATATTAAGTCTTTAATTTTGGATATTCAAATAATAATATGACATTAACATTTTTCTTAACTGATAAATATATATAAATAAACTTGTTGATATATTCTAGCACTATCTGTATCAAAAATTCAAAACCTTTATTCATCCATGAATAAAGTTTTTAAAGCTAAATTACAGGGCTAAAAACAAATGCACGACCATATATTGGTGCAACCTTAGGAAAACACCTAACCAATTCCATTGGAAGCACACTCACTTGTATACTTACTATTGTTTAATTGCAGTCACTTGATAGCATTTTTAAAAGCAATGTGACTACTAGACAGAGCTGGGAACATATTATGATAATAGAAACCACCAGTTGATTCCAAAATTTTTACAAGCATACACTAGATTATACTAGACAAATAGAAATTTAGGTGCACAAGTACAAATTTTAGTGAAATCACATTTTGAATTTCCTAAATTTGGCACACCTTACTAGCTACCCATAATAGAACCAATAAATCTAAATTGATCTTGCAATTACTATTAGTCATTTATATGTATGTTATAAACCTTTAAAAAAATTTATACATTGACTTGTAGTTAGGAAAAATGCCATAATGAAGATTTTTTTAAAATAATTAATGGACTCACATTTATGACTGACTATTATTAATGGACTATCATAAATTGGATGGTATATTAAATCAAATAAATATAACTTTTGCTTTTTTATAACATAACTATTAGGAAATTTTAAGGCCTAAATTCCTAAAACAACTAAGGGCAAAAATATCTAGGCTTTGGCTTTGGCTGTCAAACTCCACATTTTTATTTAGGGCAAAAAATATATAATTAAAAAGTTTATACTACCATATCTTTATATAAGGAATGCCCTAAAATTTTGAGTCCTTACAAAAATATAGACTTTAAAAAAGTGGACTGTTTTGAACATAAAAAATTTTTGCACAATTTTTTCCTCTAAAACCATTTCATCTAGGGACTGTGCTACTTTTTCAGGCACTCAAAAGCTCCCTTTCAAATTTTGAATAATTTTGATGCAAGTCTTTTGCAATTGGCACTTACCAAAGGGAAGATAAGAAGTTGCATAGTGCCAGGTTAGGTAAATAAGCAACCTTTTACTAGCTAAATTCTATTCTAGGTCAAAAAGCTTAGTCTTGTAGCCATGTGTGCACAATAGCAATGTCTTAATGGAATAGCACCATTTGCTAGAGACGCTATCAAAACCACCCTTTCAAACTTAATTTAAAAAGCTTTATAGCAAGTTTGTGCAAGATCCTTGCAGCTGTCACTTTACCAACAAGATATGAATGATGGTATGCTTAATGGTACCTAGTTTGTTATATAGAATAGTTGTGACTACTTTTGATCCCATGCCAAACATATGCAACTATTGGAACACCCAGCCATTTTTAATAGTTACACATACTGGTAAGTTGCTATTGGACAAAATAGTTATCAGGTGACAACAATTAACCAATAGCAACTTACATATGTGTTGCCAGTGGAAATGGCTAGGTGATTCCCAAGGTTGTACCCATACATGATGCCAAGTGCCTCCTTAATCTTAGCACAAGTTATTTATTGGTCCTTATTGATCATATGTCCGCAACTTGGAAAATTCAGTTGGCCAATGCAATTTAGTTAAAACAAAAGTTGCAACTTACTTAATTAAAAAGTTCAAAGGACCAAAAGTCCCACAAAACACTTCTTGCACATACACTATGCACAAAAAAATGGATACCCTCTTGCCCTGTCTTAAGTTGTAAAATTCAATTCAAGTATGCACTGGGTTTTGGTGGATGGGGTAGGTGGGTGGTAGGGTAACTGGCCCTGATCATTTTCACTTTTCCTTTGTTTCCTCCCTCCCTCACTTTGCTTTTACTTTTTAGTCATGTGACCATGTGGTTGAAAAATTTTAGCAATGCTGCTTTTCAAAAGGGGTATCTGCTTTTTTTGGCGCAGAGTGTATGCCTATATCTTACTACTTGCTATGCTTTTGCTTGTATTCTCCTCGAAATTGCCCTCAATTTTTTACCTTACCCCCTCAATTTCACAACTTACCCCTCAATTTCGCAACTTACCCCTTCAATTTTTACCAAATTTGCGACTTACATTGGCAATTTTGTGACTTACCTTGGTCAGCTACCAAATTAGTTGGCTGGATCAATTGACTTGGCCAACTGTTGCACATGTATGTTATTGATCATCAATTGCACTGCAGAGATATTTTTATTGGTTGCTATAGAAGCTGGTTTTCCTATTTGGGGCCTTTTATTAAGGTTGCCATGAACTTTTTTACTTTTAATAAACTAAGAAAAGGCATTGCTTTTATATTAGATCTTTATGCTAGTCATAGTAAGTTGGACCTAGTGGTATAGACAAAAATGACAAAGGGATATGGAAATGGATTGTATCTCAATACTGCATTTTCTAAACTTGTTTCACAGACCTATTTAACACCAGAAAATATGGTAATTGCATCAGTTTAGTCAAACATTTTTCAATCAAATGGATGAATTTAATAAAACTCCGTAATTCAATAAACTGTTAGATCTGAGCTTTTAAAAGTTAAGAATTTTAAAGAAAGTTTCCTAGTACCAGACAGTTTAATTAATTCCAATTCTATCTTTTAATTGCTAGCTATTCTAATTGGTGCTTAAAATTTCTTTTTAATTAAAGCATATATCTTTTTTAATAAAAAATATTTTGTTTCAAACTTAAAGTTTTCATTAAAACAAAGCCATAATAATTTAGCATAAATAGACATAACTAAAAGAGCAGAAAAGCAACCGACAAACTATGCACTCTGTACTTAAGAAATGGAAAAAAATATTTTAATTGCTAAATATGAGCATGTGTTCTTAAGAATAAGTTATTTGCCTGCAAAGTATAGCCAAATTAAAATTACTCAACTAAGAAATGAGAAATCCCAAGGGAGAAAATAGCTGTAAAAATAGAAAATTTCCTTAGCAGGTAAGAAGAAAGGAAATAGGGAAAAATAAAAAGGGAGAATTGCAGAAGCAGAGTAAATAACCACTTAGAAGGCAAGAGATATAAACCTGCAAGTGGTAGAAATTATTCACCACTTAAAAAATGAGAATTATAATTGTCAAGGCAAGTATAGATTCAAAATACATAGAGATTAGGGTTAAGGAATAATAGGCAATAGGAAAATATAGGCTGTGACCCTCTAATCTAGGGGGTGCAGGTCACTTTGGCAAAAGGACATTTTTGCAAAAGATATTTCAGCAAATGGTCACATTGGCAAAGGCATTTCAGCAAATTATACTTGCATTGAATAGTCAACTTAAAATCATTGTATTAAAACCTGGAATTTGATGACTGAGACCTCTATTGTTGTTATGCTGAACATTTAGCAACATTTTTTCAAAGTCAAGTGTAAACAAAGAATTGAAAATAAAACCTGAAGACATTTCCATTCAAACGTGGAAGGGGCACCATAAATTTTAAAAGCAAAGTGTAAGCAAAGAATTAAAAATAAAAACTGAATAAATTTCTATTCAAACATGGATGCAAGGGGCTCCATGTGTTGGAGCAGCTCCTCCTGTGCAATTTGCATTGCTGAGGTGAACAAATTTTTCCCTGCATGTTCCTTGACAACAACTCACAGTTTGAACTTCTCAGAAGCCTGATTTTAGATATATGGCAATGGTCTGCACTGCCCTTCTTGTAATTTCCAGTTGTGTCTTTGACAACTATAGCCTGAAAATTAATGTTCCCATTGTGCTAACTGCATCTCCAATACATTTTCCCTGCTACATATTTGGAGATGACAAAAGTGTACTGCCCTTCAACAACCAGGAAGGTCTTCTTTGATGTGCCCTTTTGATCTTTTCAAAGGATAATGCAGGTGGCATGTTATCGAGGATAGCAGTAGACACCAAGTGGACAGGAATGCCACTGTCTGCACCATACAACTCTGCTAGGAAACTTTTGGCTGGCTGCAGTCTGTGGAGCAGCTACATTGTTGCTGCACAGTTGGTAACAGTGGCAGATCAGCTTTGGCCTGTTGCTGCACAGTTGATGGCGGAGCAGCTTTAGCCTATTGCTGCACAGTTGGCAGAGTTGCATGGCAGACACTGCAAAAGAATGGAAACTCCTCTTCATACATGCGCAACCTCCTGAATCTTACCTGGCCAGTGCGACGTTGTTTAATGTAAGTGCGATTTGCGACTTGATTTGGAAGGACCAAAAAAAAGTCCCGCGAACCATTTTTGTTTGAATCTTCCCAGTTCTTCTCCATTTTGCGACTTACCCCCTCGTTTTTCACCAATTTTGCAACATACATCGGCGATTTTGCGACATACATCGGCAATTTTGCGACGTCCCTTGCTTGGCAGGCCTGTCACCCAGCCGATTCGGCCGGGTCGGCCGGGTGTTGCGCATGTATGCTCCTCTTCCTGATTAATGCAGAGCTCCCTATAACATTGATGGCTCATACCACTATCACACTTTTGATGCTGCCATAGAGCACATTGATTGCACTGAATTGTTTCCTGACACTGATAGACATTTTGTGGCATACAGCACAGGTGTCTGGTATTGCAATCTTATGTCTATTAGTTTCAAAGAATATCCTAGCTTTTAATGCATAGACTGCACGGTCTATATTTTCCAAATTATTGATTGGGAGTTGCTGTACACATTAACAATTGACATAACATAACACAACATGACAATATGCACAATATATATTGCCCTGCATGCACAACATAACAAGTGTGCAGCATGTTGGATACCCTTAAACAAATTGATTCTATTTAATGTGCTATCATTGTTTGCACTTTGATAGTATAGGCTGGCATTTCTTTACTTATAATACAAAATACATTAAAAAATGTTGAATTATGCTTGTTAGAAAATGCAACAAATGTGTGGCTATATTATAACAACATTAGAGGTCTTGTCCATAGAACTTACTTATAAGTTCTGTGTTCTTATCCACTTCTTTATAAAATAATTATTTTAAGTCAACTTGTTGCAGTTTAAGCAATGCCAATATAATTTGCCAAAATGCCTTTACTTATATGACCATTTACAAAAACATCTTTTTGCCAAAGTGACTGTAAGCCAACTAGGGAATGCCCTATAATTTTGGACTAGGTTTATTACTAGGCCTAAAAGATAGAACATTACTAGATAATCAAGATACTACTAGGGTAACCAGGCTAATAAGTTATTATTTAATATCAAGCATGCTATAAGTTCATCATTAGATATAGAAAGATTGCTAGAACAATTTCTGTAGGGTTAGCAGATAGCAGGGAAAGCTTAGTATGCAATTTTTAACAAAAAAATTGGCTCTCAAACCAACACTAAAGTTGGTAGATTGCTTATGATGTACATCCAAATAAGCAAACTGCTGTATACCAAATTTAAACTTTGGGTAGACAAGAAAGCTGCTCTGCATGCAGACTTCCTAATATAAATAACGGACAGGTCTACATTCCTATAGATAGGCTACCTTGCACTATACCAATCAATATAGTATAGTACTAGCTATAGACTAGGCCTATGCTATAGCTTCTCTAACAAATAGAATATATTTCCCAAACATCAATCCAAAATATTATTACATATTCTCCAAAAAAAATTCTTGTAAAAACGAACGCTCATTTTACATGCTTTGAATTATAGTAGGTAAATCAGTAATACCCTAGCCTAGGCCTAATGAATATGAATTAGTATTTTTATATATGACAGTATTAATAATCAGCAGTAATACTTATCATAACTGATACTGATAGTGATAGGGTGTGGATTAGAATTATATATTGAAGGAGAATAAAATATAAATAAACACTAAGGAAGGTAGTAGACTTCTCTCATCTTCAGATTCATTGGGCCGGCGTCAATTTTATAAATTAATAGCTATTTTGATTTTGAAAAAAAGTTCGCTGTGTTTTTATTTCCAAACATTGTAATAGAAATTTTGACCAATTAAATGGTGATATGTTTATTTATTTTGTGCAATTTTGTACATTTAGTCGCCTTTGCTCAAAAACAAAGACATAATCATTCATAATTTGTTTTGTGGTGCTAAAAACGCGCTCAATTGAACGCTTTAGGGTGATATTAATCAAGTCAAGTAGATGACTTAAGCTTTTGAGTTGAACGTGCCTCCTGCCTCCTGATTTTGCCTCCTGATTTTTTAATTTTTCACAATAAAAAGCCTCTTAAATTGGACTTTTAAAAAATTGCATCCCAAACCTTGACATTGCATCCTAAAATTAAGAATATGATGCGATTTTGTATCCTGTGTCTAGCAAAAAAGTAAACCTAGGTAATTAGGCATTAAATTTTATATTAGATAATATTTTAAGCATGTATTTAAATTATTTTTATTATCATAAATAATAAATTTAAAATAATTTATTATTGTTACTAACTATTTTCAAATTTTTAACTACTTAGCAACCAATCTAAGTAAGTCACAAAATCATCAATTTGTTGCAAAATCAAGAAGGCCATAGGGCAAAAGGATGGGCGTATGACAGAAATTTCCATCATACACCAAGACTGGCTATTGTACATATTATACATCATTGATTTTTCCAAGTGCTCTTTGTCATACATGTTTTATATATACCCCAGATGCCAGACCCACTGAATGGTAGGAGTTGTAAGACCCAGGACTGAACACTGTTAATCCAAAGTAAGTTGCAAATTTTTTTAACTAAGTCACACTGGCTGACCAAATTTTTTAAGTGGGACATGTATGGTCATACAACAGGCAAAATTTGAAATTTGCCTTCTGTCATACACAGGAATCCTTTTGCACTATGGCAGGAAGGTAAGTTACAAAACAGGTCAAAATTAAAGAGGTCAAGTTGCTAAATGGGTAAAATTTTGGAAATAAGTTGTCAAATTGGTTAGATTTGAATAGATAAGATGTAAATAACAAATTTGAAAAAAAGGATGCAAATTTGCTAAAAATAGTATTGCAAGATAAAAGTTATTGCTAAGAAGTGGCTAGTGGACCTTTTTTGCTCATTAAAAAAATTTATACTGTCATGCAAGTCACAAATTTTGATTAAACTAAGTTGTATTGGCCAACCAGATTTTCCAAGTTTTGCATATATAAATTAATAATACATAATGTAAATATAGTGTATCAATAATAAATCTAGTATTAATTTTTGTTTTGGTTATTTTTGTTGCTTTCCTTTACTATTCACATATGTACGCATTTTAGTCTGAGTATTTTATTGCATAATAAATTATATTTACTATATCTATGGAAGGTAAAATACTGGGTTTTTTGTTTGAAAATGAATTAAAAGTACTTTCTAAGCAAATATTATAATTAAATATATTAGCAGTTTTTATTAAATAATAAATCTTTAAATTACTAGGTAGGGGCTAAAGGTGTGATTAATATACCTTTATATTTACTTAGGTTCCTTAAATATTAGTCATGGTTTTTTGCAATTGCCTTAAGGAAATATAATTTACTTTATATCAGCAGATTTTACTTCCTTATTGAAAGTTTAAGCCACAAAATGTTTACTGGAACCTAAAGAGTATATTCAAGTACTATACATTTTTTATGATTTAGATTTAGCATAACTTATTTTTTATATCAAATTTTATCTAGACAAATGTCTACCTTGATAGGACTTTGTAAAGTATTTTTTGTCCTAGAGAATCACTATTTGCCACTAGTTGCAGGTCTTTCATTGGTTATATACATTGTGTTTAGTGAAAAAGTTGATTGTCTAAGCAAAATGCTAATAAAAAATGTAGGAATATCAAAAATCATCATGTTGTGTTTAACGATTTCAGGATTGGCGTCCACCATTGCGCCCTGGTGTTCCTCTGGGCTTTGTGCAGAGTGCTGGGATCGGCATTGGTGCTCTGGCTTCCCCTGCTTCAGCAGGCACTATAAACTCTGGTCAGCAGATGATTACTCCTCTTATGCCCCCCAGAAAGCGACAATGGGATGGGCCACAGGTAGAGCAGAACCTGCCAGCAACTGGTGTTGGCAACATTGGAAATGCGATTGGCATTGCTGCTGCTGTGCCAAAACGAGGCATGTTTGAAACCCAGCAGAGTCCTGCCCAGCTAAGGCCAATTGGTAGTCTTAAGTTTGCTACTCGGCCACCGCCCTCGTTGCAACAGCCAATTCAATGCCCGGTGCCTCTAATGGATCTTCGGCCTCAGGCGCCTGCAATAGTTGCTCGGCCGCAGCACATGGGGATTGTCAATAATGTGTCAGAACAACAAATGCAGCATCAGGTGCAGGACTTGCAAGACCATGTACAACAAAGGGAACAGTATCCGCAGCATCAAGTGCAGCAGCAGAATAAGCCATTTCTGCAGCATCTTGCGCAACATCAGCGATACCCACAAGACCCAGTAAAAATAAATCAGCAATACCAGGAGCACCAGCCACAGCAAGAAAAGATGCAGTTTCAACAACAAAAATTCCCGGATCAGCACTTAAATAACCCCATGAAGCACGAACAATATAATAAAGAACAGCAGAAACAAAATAATACCCAGCGGCGGCAGTACCCTGATGCTTACCACCAAAATCAGGCTCAGCATCATCAGTACCAGCAGCACCACCAACCTCAAGATCAGTTCCAACAACGCAATCCTCAGCAAGATCAGTACCAACAACGCAATCCTCAGCATGAACAGTACCAGCAACGCAATCCTCAGCAAGACCAGTACCAGAAAAAGAACCCTCAACAAGATCAGTACCAGCAGCGCCACCAGCAAGATCAGTACCAGCAACGCAATCCCCAGCAAGATCAGTACCAGCAACGCCACTCTCAGCAAGATCAGTACCAGCAGCGCCACCCTCAGCAAGATCAGTACCAGCAACGCAATCCTCAGCAAGATCAGTACCAGCAGTGCCACCCTCAGCAAGATCAGTACCAGCAACGCCACCCTCAGCAAGATCAGTACCAGCAACGCCACCCTCAGCAAGATCAGTACCAGCAACACCACCCTCAGCAAGATCAGTACCAGCAACGCAATCCTCAGCAAGATCAGTACCAGCAACGTCACCCTCAGCAAGATCAGTACCAGCAACGCCACCCTCAGCAAGATCAGTACCAGCAACGCCACCCTCAGCAAGATCAGTACCAGCAACGCCACCCTCAGCAAGATCAGTACCAGCAACGCAATCCTCAGCAAGAACAAGGCCAACAGCTGGATGTGCATCAGCATAACCAGCAGGAAGGGAAGCGCCAATATCCTTACGGCATTCAACCAGTTACGCAGCAGCCCTTGCCCTACGGAATCATTCCGATTGATCAAAAGCAGTGGCAGTCACAAATCCAACAGCAGCCCGGCCATGGCTATCAGCAGCACATTGAACCGGAGCATCGGGCTGAAGATCACCGGCACTTTCAGCAGCAGACAAACCGGCATCAAAGCGGGTTTACAAGCTACCAGCAGAACAACAGCCGACAGCCTTCTGAACGCCAAGACAGGCAATTCATTCCTGACCGGCCTAATCCGCCGCAGGCATTAGCTGCTTCGTCGCGTCAATCGCAGCAGCCAGTTCCGCTGATGCAGCAGCAAATACCGAAGCTTAATCAGCAGATGGTGCAGCCTCTGATGCAGATTCAACAGTTACGGCCTCCGCCGCCGCCGCCACCACCACCGCAGCAGCAGAAACCTTTGTTCGCTGCTGCGGCTGCTCGTTCTTTAAAGCCTCCACAGCCTGCTCCTGAGCCACCGGTTGACCTGCTGAGCCTGCTGTGCCCGCCGGGTAGGCAGAGCCGGCCTCAGAGCCTGTGCGTTGTGCTGCGCGGCCTGCCTGGTGCTGGGAAGAGCCGCCTGGCTCGCCTCATTAAAGAGAAGGAAGTGCAACAGGTTTGTAGCTGTTAGCATGATTTGTTTAATATTTCGGCTCGTATATTTAAGCCCCCATTTATAGTCTGTCAGATTAACTGGCTGAATGCCAAATTTAACAGTGTAGGAGAATTTTACCTAAAACTTTTTTCCACCTGTCTGACAGGGCGGCCAGCCGCCTCGCATCCTCAGCATCGATGACTACTTCACTATGGACGGTCACTACGAGTACGACGCCGAGGCGGAACCGATGTACAGAGCCAGCCTACTGAAAGCGTTCAGCAAGCAGTTGGAGACTGGCCTATTCCGCTTCATCATTGTGGATTGCCCGCTGGAGACGCTAGACGAGTTGGCGCCATTCGTCAGCGCCGCCAGTCGTTGCGGCTTCTCGCCATTCGTTCTGGACGTTTTCGGCGCTTCGCCCGCTGTCTGCGCCCAGCGCGGCGTCCACGGTCGCTCTCTGGCCGAGGTGGAGGCCGCCGCAAAGCGCTGGCAACCGCTGCCAATAACGGCAGCATCTTTAGGCGGATGCGCTTATCGCCGCCTGGACGCCAGCTCGCTGTTGCAGGAGTCGGACATCACGCTCGTGGAGATGGACGACGCAGATGCCAGCGATGCTGAAGCTGGTGATGCCAAAGACGCTGAGCAGGTGGAAAACAACGAAGACGAAGTCGACGCCGACCCAGCGGCCGAAGATGGTCGGCTCACCGTCCCCAGCAAGTGGGAATCCGACGCAGATCGCGACGCCCAGCTGGAACGTCTTGACGGTCTACGGCACCAGCAGTCGTCCGGACAGTCGCATCAGCAGAAGGCCACGTCGGCTCGCGAGCTGCTCATGGAATACTTGAACATGCCGGCCGGCGGCGACGATACTTCAGGCGCCGCGGCCGCCGGCGGCAAGAAGCGAGTTCGCTGGGCCGATCTCGAGGAGCTGCGCGAACAGGCCAAGCGGAAGCGGCTGGGCTTTGTGGCCTGCGGCACGGACTGGGACAAGATCATGTCCGACGACAGCGTGGTGGCCGACCAGGCGCTCAACAGGACGAAGTTTTTCTGACGGCCTAATACGCTCCTTGATATTGTAAAGAAGACGAAAGGCAAACCCGAATTCTTTCCTATTGGTGCTGCCTTTCGGGTTGATTTGTCTTGTCGAATTTCCGCAATTCGCGTAATTCTTTTAAAATTGGGTAATCAATATGAGCGTAATCTGCTTTTAGCTGACTGCATGTTTCATACTAAGTTCTGTTGTTTCACAGCTAAATTTATTCTTGAGTTTTGACCTGTTTCAAAACATTTATTTAATAAATTGGCTACAACAGTGTACAGACAACTGGATGTATGTTGTGCCTAAATTCTGATATGTTACCTAATAATAACTCTTAGTCATAGCTTGCATATTTTATTTGAACTTTTTTGCCTTATTAGTCACAATGAAGCTCTCAATGTTTAACTGCTACTGCCCTTGCAGAAGTTGGGTTAAGAGTATTGTCCTCAAACTTATATATGTATATGGAGGAGGAGGCTATAGTCTTGGAAATTAATTACTGTTTATTTACATGATGCAAGTGATCTCTAAGCTTTGTTTATGATTACTAGCCGCAGGACCTCCTGCACTGTCTAATAGCATGTCTGAGGACAGCGTAAGTTCTGCTCTAAAGCGGCGCGCAGCATACTGTACCAGTGTGAGCCACACCATAAACAACGTAATTATAATTTTCTAATGAAAGCACGTTTATCTAGACAGCGTACGTAAGACGGTGCTGAATTTTGCTAGAGTCAGGAACCAGACGCCCTTTTTAGGTCTGCCGTCAACGCCTCGACAGAAACTTCAGCACAAGCAGAAGCTGACCTTTCATAAATTAGTTTTCAGTTCATCGGATTTTGAGTTCAAAGTTTATTAATTTTTTATCAAAGCATTTCACTAACCTCGCGATCCTTGTACAATTCCGGTTTAAAATGGGTAGCGCTTTTGGTTTTTCCTGCAGCTGCCTCATACGTGGAAATACATTCCCGCTTCTTGATAGTGATTTTGCATGAATTTTTTCAAACGCAAAAGCACTTTTCAGCTGTAGAACTGTAAAACCTCGGACAAATTAGTTGTAAATTAAGTGTAGCTTTAGCGAAGCTTCAACATGCGTAGCAATATTTTTCACAATTACATTTAAGCTCTGTAAAGAACATGTATAATAGTCGTTAATAAATGAGTTTAACAAAGTTTGTAATTAAAAATGCAAAAAATTGTGTTCCTTATAATGTTAACTACTAAAAAATAGCACAGCCTATCAATTGTCGAAAATTTATTCTTAATCGAAGACAACATACCAAATAAACTTGTTAGGTGATCTAACTTGACTTGACTTATGAAGTACATAAAAAACTGATTAATTGAGCTGGCCTTGCAATTCGGATACATTATTTGTCTTCCAAGAAAATCATCCTCGTGTTTTTTTAAATCGTTTTTTGCTGAATTTCGGACTCTTAATAATTTTAGCAATTTAACACCCAGACTTACATCTTCATTTTTAGTATATATTTAATTTGAATAAAAAAGTAATTATAAAAAATACTATTAGTATTATTACTAAAACATGACAAGTCTGCGACAGATCTCTAAAAAGGAAGTCGAGGAACATAAGACTTCAGAAAGCTGCTGGATCATCATACATGACAAAGTCTATGATGTCACCAAGTTTCTTGAAGAGGTGAGAACAAAAAATAAGAAAAAATAAAATAAATATAAGCTGTTTTTTCAAGTATAAACAAACCATGTAATGGTCCATGTTGTTTTGCTTTTTTGCTTTTGTCAATGGGCCTAGCTACAACAAAGTCTAAATTGACAGTCTAGTATCATTATGTCTTTGTGCCATGACTAGCTAATAATCAACTTTGATCAATTAATATAATTTTCATTGACATTAGTTAGAAGTTGCTAATAGTAATAGTAATATATTATTTATATATTATATTCATTATCTATATTTTTTATTTACCCTAGTATAAATTTGTAGGATCACTTATATTTAGTTATTACTTATATGGTAACTGTATAAACTAATATGTGTAGACTTTACTTTTAAGTTTCTATTTCCTTTCTTTTACTTTGGAAAAATTTCAAATAACAAATATTATAAAATTATAGTTTGTTAGAACTTGGATTAATCTATTTAATTATCAATATTGAAAAAGAAATTTTCTCACATTTTTAAGGCAAGTTTTATATAGCTGTCAAAATAATTTTTTCTAATAAGCCATTTTTTATAAAAAATTAGCTAATTACTTCCTTTTACAATGGACTAGACCTACAATTATAAAATCAAAAAGGCTTTGCTTATCCCTATTGTCCTTTACCAGAAAGTCATATGTTATCCATGTGGCACTATTCAAATAATGCCTAGCTTATATTTTGCATAGCAGTTTTTGGTATAGGAGCCTATTATATATTGTGTGCTAGGCCAAAATTACAGGGCTTATTCTTATGGCATCTTGCTGACATTATATTATAATATATTGTGCTGTAGAAAAGATTTTTACCTTTACATGATAATTTTAGTCAATAACTAATTTACAAACCCAATATAAATATCTTAAGTTTTAAATGCTATGCACTGACTATATTAATTTTACAGCTTACAGAGATGCCCTATATTAGACCAAACTAGTTATTGCTTAAAAATGTTTGTTGCCATATTCAATTTGGTTTTAAATAGTCTCTTTTATGTTTGGTGGTTGATAGATAGCTTTCTTTACATTTAATACATTTAAGCTGAAGTACAAAAATTGGTTTGTCTTTTATACAATTAGCTAAATGTTGAGGCATAATAATTTTAAATATTTTCATAAAACCCTACTTCTATATGAGGCTTTGAAAATATTTTCATTATGCTTTAATATTTGCTCAGTCAAAGCAATGCTTAAATGCAGATTAAGTACAAATTATGAGTAAAATTAAAAAAACAAAGCATAGCCCAAAATCAAACTGTAACTATTAAACTTACCAGCTAAAAATCCAATTTTCTACACTACCCTTCTACCCTTACCTGAAGCATCCCGGCGGCGAGGAGGTGATCCTTGAGCAGGCCGGCGGCTACGCCACCGAAGCATTTGAAGATGTTGGCCACTCTACCGATGCGCGCGAGATGATGGCCAAATACGCGATCGGCGAGGTCATCGAAAAGGAGAAGAAGAGCAGCCTGACCGCCGTGGGCCCCGAGTCCAAGGGCGCCGCAGGGGGCAGCGGCGGAGGCGCCTCGTGGAGCGGCTTCCTCATTCCTATAGGCGTGCTGCTGGCCGCCTATTTGATCTACAAGTTTGTGCTGTGAGCTCACCGGGGAGCGGTGTCGGCTGGCCTGTGGGCCACGCGTTGATTTGCTTTCTAATTGAGCGACCAAAATTACTAGTTAAACACATGTTTGCTGAAATTTTCCCGATTCTTATAATGTCTTTTGCTACTTTACGTTAGTTTAAGTTGCCGATTCCGAATCGAATGCTTGCAATTTTTCCGTGCCTGGTACTGGCTTACGAGTACTTTTTTACCTTTCTCTGACAAATTTCGCTTGATTTCCATTTTAGAGGTTTATTGAAATGTTATCTTAATCAGCTATCTGATTGCGTTAGTTCTTTAGTTTGATAATTGTGACTCGTCATTCTAATATACAAGTCGATCTGCCGTCAGCTTTTAATACGCCTAGCATGGCAATTGATAGCAATGCAAAATGGTTTAACTATGTTCTTGTTTTAGAATTTATTTCCAGATGTACAACAAACGGCTGCTCAGTCCTGACGGGCTGGAGGGGCCGCAATACCCAATCTAAATTTACCCAGCTCAAACTGGTACCCGATCTCATCTGGGTGGTCTGATCTGAAGCAATGCGGGAGTAATTGCCTTGCTTAAGGGCACAAAATGTCTCCTAGGGCCGGGGCTCGAACCCACGACTTTCTGGTCATAAGGCAGACGCCCTAGCCACTTAGGCTACAGCTCCTCTCTGAAATGAGTGATACTATGATGGAGCGGAGTCTTGCTAAGTTAGATCTGACATATTCAACGTAACTGGAGGTGTGGGAAAACTCCAATATTTTGCTTGCTGCAGTGATGCATCATTTGCACAGTTCCAATTTCCAAATCGTTGTAAAGCTTTGGTGCTTCTGTACTCCGTCCTCATTTGCATCTATTCAGTTCTTTTGTGCAACTCTTGAAGTCGTTTTCCTGTTCCCTGCCGCTTACAACTGGAACGGTTTAATGCAATCCTTTATGCTCGTGTCAGCTCCAAGTGGGCGCAACTGATCCCCATAGCGATGGTTGCCAACGGTTGCAAGGCGTCGGCTGTTCCCTGTATAAGAAAGATGAAACGCTCCGTTGCGATTCTTTAACTGACAGAAAAAGTTTTTGGTTTTGAGTTGCTGCCATTCTGCCTGCATAGCTGCATAGAATCCTTCCTAACTGGCTTTCTCTAAACATGTAAGTTTTGTAACTTCTGCCAGGGCACAAGGACCACTTGAGGTTACGCTAAACTTGTCCTTGCCCGGGTATTTTACATCTACCTGTACAGTACAGCTGATTTGGTAGATAGCTCGTGCCTAAGGAGCTCTCATGTCTGTCTTTTAATTAGGGATCGTAAACATGCACCAATTTTGCTTGGAACTTGAAGTTGATTGGCTGTAAGTGAACGGATTGGCCTTAAGACTTGCGATCGCTTAGAAAACTACGTAATCTTGTATGAAAATTTCTTTATTTAACGGGCTTTGAGTGGTAGATGAAAAGTACCCAATATTCAATTGATCGATGCGAAATTCATAGAAAGTGCACAGTTTCAACGTTAGCCAGTTTGCCAGATGGTAATTTACCTGTTCATAAAACTTTGGGTGGCACTTCTTAAATCAAAGCATCGATTAATTTAAGTTGATTTAATCGAGAAAACTCGATTTACACGAAAGTATAGATTCTAAGTCAGTTTTATTCCATTAATCTCCATGTACCAGCGTTGTTAGATGTACAGTTTGTTTTGCAGAAAGTGCACATAGCTACACATGGTTAGTATATTGATAAATGTTGGCTGTCCATCTGAATGAAAGAATTTCACCCGATTCCTATTTAACTGATACACCCCCACGCTTTCCACATGTGCTCATGCGAGACCACAAATTGACCGAGCTCAGCATGTTCGGACAGCCGAGATATCCCCGGCCAACAGGCCAGAGCCGGCCCGCGTTCTGTCCCTGGCACGCGCACTGGATCAGCAGCTTCAGCCTCTGCATGCCTGCTGCTAGCCAGCCGCCGCCCAAGGCCCATCAGCTTCCACCAATCAAGCCGCACCAGAAGCGCCCATCGAAGTCCAAGCTGAGCAGAGAGCTGAGGAAGCCGCAGCTGAATAGCGGAGCACCGGATGCTCAGCAGCTGGAATCGGGAATTTCCTCATCACAGCCAAGGACGTTTACCAAACTGCCACCTGGATGGTCAATGAGGCCTGTGTGGCTGGTGAGCGATCTGGTTTAGCCAAATTCCACTTTCAGAACTGTCAGTAGGCACTTCTGCTCTGAAGCCACGCAACTGAACGCCTCTCACAGCAGCAGGCTGGCGACCCGAATTCCGATCTGAGCGTCTATCGGCGCGACTTTCGACCGGAAAAGTACGGCCGGCCGTTTGTTTATCCGCCAATGCGCGGCGCGCCGAGCCTGCTGACTGAGGCCGGCGCTGCTTCTGCTGAGGAGGGCGACAAGCCGCTTCACAGCATCAGCCGGACTTCTTACGCGCGATACGACACAGGACTTGTGCAGAGCCAGGTGCGGAGTCTGGGCCCTTAGATTAATCACAAGGACTTCTAAAGTAGAAGGACGCTACACTCCAAATATTTGAAGGCCGATTTTACACTGGCGAGATAGAAATTTTCTATTTTTTGTCTATGGCTAAAACTTATTATTTCGGTGCATTTTCGGCCTTCAATTTTTTTGAGTGTTGCGTCCTTCTAACAAAAGTGACTTCTAGTGGTCCTTGATTAATCATTTCTCGATTTTCTATCACATTTCCTGTGGAAAATACCATGCACTTGATGTTGCAGCAGTCTTGAGACCAATAATAATTATGCATGCACTTTAAAGTAGTTCCAAGCTCCACTATTCTTCCCTTGTCTGCGTGTCTCAATTTTGCTGTCGCTCTAATCTTATTCATCTCAGCTCAGTATCCACTTTTTCGCTACCCTTGGGACTAATTCCAAGAATTTAATTATCGTATGCTAGCAATGCGATACCCATCTCTACTCAGACTGTGGTATTTGCTCCAAAGTCCGTCGGAGAACTGCCAGGCAAAACTAATGCAGCAAACTCGGTTGCTTGGCAAGAAAAGTGCAACCGTAAATCCTCTACTTGATGAATCGCACAAGGACCACTAGGACCACTAGTCGTCCTTGGAATCGCAATGTAAATTCGACGGTTCGTCCTTTCCTTACCCCTGCAGAAACTGGCCAACGACAAGGTCGCCGAGCTCACATCCCGCAGCATGCAGCTCGGCAGCGGCGGCGCCAGCTGGCTCCGGCACCCGGAGCCGCCTAACCGACTTCCGCCACTGCTGGTTAGTTCCAACTTGGCAACGGGAAACAGCGCGAGAAAGTGTATTGAAGACTGATTGGCCCAGCAGGAAAGCTGCGCCCTGGCTCCGAGTTTAACTGATACCGCATAATTGAATTTGATTGGCAAATGGTACATCCTAATTATGGGAAATATATAAATCAGTTGCATCACGCAGAAAATTGATTAAATACGCTAGTGTTAACTGTAAAATTTTATTTAATTAATTATTCTAACAATTAGCGCAAAGGGACTGCGGTAGTGTAGTGACTTTCTTAAGTCTTTGCTTGAGATCCAAACACCCTAAAGAAACTTAGCTATGAGACAGTTGTATAATTGAGCTGAAATATCCTTAATTTAATATGCTTATCGATCTAGCTATCAACCAGTTCGTGTCGTCAAGGGTTACGTTTCCCAAGTGTCGCTCTCTAGGTCAGCTTCATGCTCCCTCTAGAACTGGTCGCGCTGGGCCTTCTTTGCACCGAGCATCCATACAGACGAAACTTTAGGCAATCTGAACTGAACTTGATTCGTGCTAATATTAGCAATGCGCTCGTAGCTGTAAATGTTAATTTTTTGCGTCACGAACTACTTGCAGTAATTTATGCACCAATGTATGGCCGTCAATCCGCTTCTCTTTCGACTGAGTATTCAATGGTCGTCATTCAACCATCAACTTTTGGCTTTGAATAAATTACCCGCTTAACGAATCCATTACGAACGGTCACCGAATCGCTCGTATGGTGGACCAAAACGTGCCCGATACATTTAATCCTACAGATATACTTGGTACCCAATTCTCGAATGGCTATCCAAGCTGGAATTTCACTTTCGCCCTCGCTCTGGGGCCCGGGAACAAACATTAATGTAACAAGCGTATGTATGCGATGCGTCCCAGTCTGAGGCTGCCAAACGAAAGAATTATCTCTACGAAACATTTTTTGACTGTAGCAGTTTTGTCTCTGCTATCCGAGGATACATTGCCTTGTTAAGCACGTGAATCATTTAACAAGGCGTGATTACCTTCCACAGCCCCTTTCCACAGTAATCTTAAGTGTAAGGTACCCACAGATTGAGTCCGAGGCACCATCATGCTCACCTTCATCAACATCCTACTCAAGCAGTTGAAATCGTTTGACATCATAGACGCAACTGGCGTGCTAGACTTTGCCGACAAGATCAACTACTTACTGACGCCAGTAGTATTGCTCACCTGCTCGCTGTGCATCGGACTTCGCGAGCTGTTCTCAAAGCCTCTGGCCTGTATGACGCCTCACAAGACATTCCACATGGACTACCAGGACGAGAGCATGCTGGAGGGCTTCTGCTGGGTGCAGGGACTACGGCACTTCCGGGTGGAGCGGCCGATCCCGATCAGCGACGAGGAGTGGCGCGAGCTGCGGCAGATAGGTTGGTGGCAGATTCGCGCTTAGCGTATCATTCTTAGTAACAGAGGCGCTGAAAGTGTCTTAAAAATGCAGAAAATCTGTCTTGTGATAGCAATAGCGAAAGTAAAACAAAAGCCCCGTTTGAATTGCCGCCAACCAACGCAGACTACTACATGTGGGTGCCCCTGCTGCTGGCCGCCCTGGCCATTGTGGCCCATCTGCCCAAGCTGCTGTGGGATCTGGCCAGCTTCGGCGGCCTCGGCGTCGACCCAGCCGAACTGCTCCGACTGGCGCGCGGCTCGGCCCATCGCGACAGAGCTCGACGCCGCGACGAAGTGAGCATCGTGGCCGACGTGATGCGCCGAACTCTCGACGGTGGCGGCTGCAGCAGGTGCTGTGGCTTCCTGACCAGCGTCTGTCGCAGTCGGCAATGCGCAAACCAGCGCGCCGAGTGCCGGCTGTCCATCTGCCTGGTCCCGGCCTACCTGCTGGTCAAGCTGGTGGGCATCGCGAACATCGTGCTCCAGGTAAGTGCTGAAAGCATTGAATTCACTCTAAAGAAAAGTACTCAGACTTCTTCACCAACGACCGGTTGACACCCGATTCCAACTCAACAGCTGCTAATTCTGCGCAAATTCTTCGGACTGGAACTAACGGTTTGGTCGCGCTGGGACGAGACCGCCTTTCCAAGGTGAATCGAAATGAACGATTCTTGAAAGAGATTATGAAGTTTTGGCTCAAAAGTCTGGGTGATTAGAAAGACTCAAAGACTATTTTATATGACGTTGTATCGGGGCTCTGTTGCTGGCTCACCCCTGCCTACTCAGGAGCTTAGTTATAAGTTCGTGAATACTTTTCCAGTGTCGGAATCTGCAAGCTGAATTACCAGGCGCTCACGGGTGTGCATTCGATTGTAGCATTCTGCACCATTTCGACAAATGTGCTGACTGAAAAGGTGGCGCTTCTGCTGAGCATCTACCTGCCGATTGTGCTGTCAATCTGCGTGCTCAGCCTGGTGCTGTGGATTTACCGGCTAACTGTGCGCCGCTACAGCTTCCTGGCCAAATTCGCTTCAGTTGACAAGTGCGATCTGGGCGACAAAAAGGACAAAACGCAGGCGAGTTTTTTGTTAAATTTATGAGCTTGCTTGGCCTGAAGCTTGCGCAAGTAGGCCTTCTGTATCAGTGCCGCCACGGCTGCCGCACTTCCAGAAGCACCAAACTCTGCGCGGTCTGGACAGCGAGCTACTCGGCACCAGCGGAATCTTCCTGCTCCACATGATGCTAATCAATGCCGGCGAGCTGTTCACCTCGGAGCTGATCGGCGATCTTTATCGTGGCTACGTTCTGGACAGACGGTCGCAGGATCTGGAGGCGGCCGCTTCCTCGGCGGCGTCGGTGTCGGGAGCGGCCGCTAATGACGAGTCGGAATGCCCGGCGACTGCGTAGTTGCGGTTATAACAAAGGCGAAAGCTCGTCGCAACTGATTTTTGCGCGATGCTGACCAGTTGACCAGTTTACTTGAAATGAAGCGAACACGCAGAAATCAAGCAGCAATTGCTCTCTAAGTACAAATCTTTAATTTCCTGATTGGGAAAAGATTGATCCAGGATCTGGATCTTTTTTGAAGTCAATCCTGTACATGCCTTCCGTTTCTCAAGTACTCGACTCAAATCAATGCTTATCACGGAAGTCTTATCACAACTTGACACGTTTTTGTTTGTTGATTGGCCGCGGTAAAATAAAATACATGTAGCTAAATTAAATGCTATGCCTTACCAGTGGCGCAACCAGAATTTTGTGAAGGGGGAGGCGGACCCTATGAGTTCGGTTCGATGGGGGGGGGCGGTTTGGGTCCGGATGGCTTTTTCGTGAAAATTCGCTTGGATTTACCGGCATTACCCTTACTGCATTTTTCTTCCTTCTCCGAAAAGGGGGGGGGGCGGTCGCCCCCCCCGCCCCCCCCCTAGTTGCGCCACTGTGCCTTACGCTTGTGATTCTGCCATTAAAATTCCAAGCCCATTTTATTTACTTTAAGCAACCCATTGTATTGGGAATTTGTTGAGACTCCCCTTTCATAATACACGCTTCTTGTATCGGTCAGTTCCTTTCAGTTACACCTTTTTATTCATATCATAAAAGTCTATGAATATCTCCTTTTGATTTTAAGTAAAACTCGCAATAAATTTCGAAGGAGTAACAAATTTTCAACTCGATAGCACCGAAATCGTTTGTTTTAATTTTGCGTGATATTCACTCCGGATAACTTTGAAAAGTAAAGAATTTTTTAAATATTACTTTACTTTTCAGTTCCACCTTGTTTTTATGAAGAAAACAGACCTAGAGCCTCTACTAAAATATATCTAGATGCTAGGAATACATAGCATGAATCTCTTTTCCTAAAGAAGATTCATGCTTTGTCGTGCTTCTTCCTCAGCCTTGGAAAAATCTGTAGCTGGTTGAGTTTTTATAAATTGAATTCAAAACCTTGCATCTCTATACACGACAGAAGCAAGTCTCCCAAATAGCGAGAAAATCTTTCCGGGCAGTTAGAAGGTTTCCGGAGCAGGTAGAAGATATTCTAAACTGGTAAAAAAATCTCCCCCCGGCGGGTAAAAATCTCCTAAAACGGTAAAAAATCTCCCAGAGCGTTTGAAAAGTCTCTCCAGCTGGTTTTCCATCTTTCTGAGCAGGTAGAAAATCTCCCGAGCATGTTGAAAGTCTCTTTCAGCAGGTAGAAATTTCTCCAATCATGTAGAAAATCCCCAAAAAATGTTGAATTTTTGCAAGAAAATTTCTTGAAAAACAGTGGGACCAAGACCTTGAGAGTCAGAGGAGCCGCATTTAAAGTTGATCTGCACTGTAGCAAAAAGAATTTAGCCCGAATAAACAAAGCAAAACTTTACATAAACGGTGTTAAGAAACCTGCAACATCCAAAATCAGGATTCGCTGCTACAGTAAAGACTGAGTAAGCACGACAACGTGAAGACTCAGGAGGCTCAGAACTCCACAGATGCGCCAAATTGAAATGGCTAAATCAACCACGTGACTTGGTCTGGAGCGCTACATTTTGTGTGAAAACTCGCCGAAATGATAAGAAACTAACATTCATACATGCAAAAGTAGGTCAGCCTAAATTGTCTAAGCGACTACGAACAAATAACTCGCTACAATCACGCTCGAATTCAAACGCGCTGCTGAGAGTCCCTATAAAACAGGCTGGTTTTAGCAGCTTAAGATCAAGTTTCGTAGAAAAAATTACTAAGCAAGGCTTCTTGCTAAGCGGACATGTTCCACCCCCATTTCCTGTTTCTGCTTTTTTTCCTTTCGATGTCAATCAGCCTGGGACTCTGCGCTGTCGATTTCAAGATAAACTTTCTCAACCAGCCTGCCAGCATCAGATTCAATCCCTTCTATGCGAAGTACGAAGTATTACTGGAGCTCAAAATCACCGAGCTCCGCCATCTAAGCCGAAATTTTAACCGACTTATCACCGGGCTAAAAGTAGCCACAGAGAAAGCCATGCAAAGCGAGGATTTCGGAGCGACTGTGCTGGCTCGCATGTCCAGCGATGGAACCGGCGGACAGCTGGTCTTCCTGTGCAGCACTTCGCTGAGGTGCGCGAACATCAAAATGAAACTCGACGCCAGCCCCTCCTTCATCCAGCAGGCTGTGGAATTCGCGCCGTTCGGCCTTCAGGGCGGCTTGCTGGTGCAGTTCGGCTCCGTCCGGCCCTCAGGCCGCCCTGCGATCAGCGATGTCGTGTTCCAGCGGCATCTGGACAGCAGCCTCTCCTTTGTCAAGAGCTGGGATGCTTATGTGAATGGCTTCGGGGATTCCAGAAGCAACTACTGGATGGGTGAGAGCTACTGTTTAAACAAAAAAGTTGCCCAAGTCACAGCGACAGATACTCTTTAAGTGACAGCGCAGTTCACATTCTCCTTTTTAATGAATTTTCCAAAGAAAAGTTTGTATGGTCTCAGTGGAGAATGGCATTTAAAAGCAGCGGCAAGATGGCTTTCAAGATGTCACACGTTAAGGATCTAGAGACTCGTTTTTGATATCCTGGACGTACTAGCTGAAGGGCTTCAACTCCAACGAAAATACAGATTTATTGAATCAGATCTGTGATGACCTAGGGTGCACTTGTGAGGTTTACTTGTATTTTGCCTATTTTCACGCTGTACGATGAATTCATGCACGTTGAGCATTTATTTATCTATCTGGATTAGTTCGATGTACGCACGTACGTGTCACATGCACATAAGCGTTAGAAACAAAAATAAGTTTGCGATTGACTCTTGTGTTGTCAATCGGAATTGTTTCGCCAACCACGAAATAAATTTGAGTCTAAGAAACAGATCACTAAATTTTGTGGCTTCAGTGAACACATCCGCATTCTCGCCGCCAATCCCGCAGGCCTGGAGCAGCTGTCCGCCCTCACCAAGGACCGCGACTGCAAGTGGACGATTGAGGTGACGCTGTTTAGCGGCGCAGTGCTGAGCGCCACCTACAAGGACTTCCAGGTGCGCGGAGCGGACGAGAACTACAGGCTGCGGGTCGGGGCCAAGGAGTCCGGCAGTCTGCATATTTATGAACTGCAGCATCACAACAACAGGCAGTTCAGCACTTTCGATAGGGACAACGATGATTGGAGCTCCGGTCACTGCTCAGGATCGCATGCTGGCAGCAGTGGCTGGTGGTTTGGGAATTGCGACTACAAATTTAATCCAAACGGGCGAATCATTTCTGAGTCCGATGCAGCAACAGAATGCAGCTGGGGCAACGGATGCGGCAAGTTTTACAATGGACAAACTTATAAATATGCCTGCATCAAACGGTCGCAGCTGTCATTCAGATGCAATTGAGCAAAGTGAGCCCAGCTGGACTTCAGACTGGCTGGCGGTGAAAGACCGAAAAATTCAGATTTACTTGTTAAGCTCCTTGATCAGCGCTGTTAATTTCCCCAAACTTGAAGGCCATTGATTGCGTTTATTCAGATAAAAATAAGTCGGTTTGGCTCCAAGAGTTCTAAAGTTTTACGCCATTGGATTGTACAATATAATTCTGCTTCAATAAACAGATTGATTTTAAACTTGCAATATTATAATGAATTCAAGTTTATGGAATAGGCTTTCATGAATTGAGGCTTCTGCATGCGACGGAAATTTAAATATTTGTTTGTTTGCGAATTCTGTCAATTCGATCTGGCCATTAACCATTTTTACCTAATAAATGTGTCGCAGTGGTTTCCTCTACCTGTCTTAATCCTACTGCTGACTTCCCTATTCTATCTCACTAATTTTCCACTTCTGATAGCGTCTGGATACAGTACCGAGCGGCAAGCACTGTTTCACCAGCCTGGGCTACCCGTGGATCAGAGGGTCACGGCCAGGATCTATCCTAAACTCTTAATCCCTAGGGCACTTAGCCTTCAGCACTCAGCTGTACAGGGCACTTAGCCTTCAGCACTTAGCTGTACAGGGCACTTAGCCTTCAGCACTCAGCTGTACAGGGCACTTAGCCTTCAGCACTCAGCTGTCTAGGGCACTTAGCCTTCAGCACTCAGCTGTACAGGGCACTTAGCCTTCAGCACTTAGCTGTACAGGGCACTTAGCCTTCAGCACTCAGCTGTACAGGGCACTTAGCCTTCAGCACTCAGCTGTCTAGGGCACTTAGCCTTCAGCACTCAGCTGTATAGGGCACTTAGCCTTCAGCACTCAGCTGTACAGGGCACTTAGCCTTCAGCACTTAGCTGTACAGGGCACTTAGCCTTCAGCACTCAGCTGTACAGGGCACTTAGCCTTCAGCACTCAGCTGTACAGGGCACTTAGCCTTCAGCACTTAGCTGTACAGGGCACTTAGCCTTCAGCACTCAGCTGTACAGGGCACTTAGCCTTCAGCACTCAGCTGTCTAGGGCACTTAGCCTTCAGCACTCAGCTGTACAGGGCACTTAGCCTTCAGCACTTAGCTGTACAGGGCACTTAGCCTTCAGCACTTAGCTGTACAGGGCACTTAGCCTTCAGCACTCAGCTGTACAGGGCACTTAGCCTTCAGCACTCAGCTGTACAGGGCACTTAGCCTTCAGCACTCAGCTGTACAGGGCACTTAGCCTTCAGCACTTAGCTGTACAGGGCACTTAGCCTTCAGCACTCAGCTGTACAGGGCACTTAGCCTTCAGCACTCAGCTGTATAGGGCACTTAGCCTACAGCACTTAGCTGTACAGGGCACTTAGCCTTCAGCACTTAGCTGTATAGGACACTTAGCCTTCAGCACTCAGCTGTATAGGGCACTTAGCCTACAGCACTTAGCTGTACAGGGCACTTAGCCTTCAGCACTTAGCTGTATAGGACACTTAGCCTTCAGCACTCAGCTGTATAGGGCACTTAGCCTACAGCACTTAGCTGTACAGGGCACTTAGCCTTCAGCACTCAGCTGTATAGGGCACTTAGCCTTCAGCACTCAGCTGTATAGGGCACTTAGCCTTCAGCACTCAGCTGTACAGGGCACTTAGCCTTCAGCACTTAGCTGTACAGGGCACTTAGCCTTCAGCACTCAGCTGTATAGGGCACTTAGCCTTCAGCACTCAGCTGTATAGGGCACTTAGCCTTCAGCACTCAGCTGTACAGGGCACTTAGCCTTCAGCACTTAGCTGTACAGGGCACTTAGCCTTCAGCACTCAGCTGTATAGGGCACTTAGCCTTCAGCACTCAGCTGTATAGGGCACTTAGCCTTCAGCACTTAGCTGTACAGGGCACTTAGCCTTCAGCACTTAGCTGTACAGGGCACTTAGCCTTCAGCACTCAGCTGTATAGGGCACTTAGCCTTCAGCACTCAGCTGTATAGGGCACTTAGCCTTCAGCACTCAGCTGTACAGGGCACTTAGCCTTCAGCACTTAGCTGTACAGGGCACTTAGCCTTCAGCACTCAGCTGTATAGGGCACTTAGCCTTCAGCACTCAGCTGTATAGGGCACTTAGCCTTCAGCACTTAGCTGTACAGGGCACTTAGCCTTCAGCACTTAGCTGTACAGGGCACTTAGCCTTCAGCACAAATGTCCTCCTAAATAATTCATGCAATTGAGCACTTGGCTTATAACGGTTTATTTACTGATATTATTTAGTACCTCCGTAAACGAGTTCTGACTCTTTCGCTGCCAAACCGGCTTATATATACTACTTTTTATGTTTGCTAATATGCTAGCAATTTTATTACTCACAGTACTGACAGTATTAAAATGAAATTCGCATGATTAAAACAAACTTTAAGCATTTATAGTTCACACGGTATAACAAATTTTCTGTTTTTACAGTACTGACAGTGCTAAATGTTAAAACAAAACATTTACTAAATTCAAGTAGGGCCCTGCACACATGTGACACGCCTTTTGGTTTGATTTTATAATTGATTTCAAATGCTGCTCACCAGAACTCCGGTTTGGCTGTCGCGCGCCGAATTCAAATTCCCAAATCTAGATATTTTACTGCACATTTAGCCGAACTGTTAAGTCTCACTAAGCCAGTCCTACCAGCCCTTCCAATAGAATTTGGGGGTCCCAGCCTTACTTAATTATTAATTAGTCTCGTGTCATATATCCTACTTATTGAGGATCAAAGTTTCGAAAATGACCGACTCTGGAAAAGCTTCAGTTATTTGAAAAGTAAGTAAGTGAACGAGTAAGCAAGATTACAGAGTCCAGCATCAAAAATTTCGAATTTTAAAATAAAAGGATTTTTTGGGAAAATGCATACACACATCAAAGAAAGCGTATGGATTTACATGCAAGTGAGAAATACATGTAGGGCATCAACTTAGTATGGGATGTATTCATTTGAGTCCCGAGGGCCAAAGAAGAGATAATAAATTACGCTTATGTGCTAATTAGCTGAGATTTACCATAGACTACGACTTTAGTGCTGAATGGGACAGCCACAATAATATGGACTGCATTACCGTAGCACGAGCGCAGTTAAGCAGAAGCGATATTTCAAAGTGATCACCGACCACCGAAGCCAAAAATGACTTCGCCGGCTGTATCAAGGCACGGGCCTTCTTTGCATCGATTATTTCTGTGCACTTTGGTGGTGACTGCACTCACATTTGTTGTCGTTTTCATGACCTTTGGGAAATCGCCTTCAAAGCTCTATCCAAGCCTGTTTGAATGGCCGGCTGCTGCTGACGAAATGCCGCTGATTCCGTCTGTGTGCGCAAACGAGACCTGCAGACCGCAATACTTCATGCGCGCTCCTCGAAGCGATGGTTTTCCCGTGCCGAAAATCCGGCATATTGTGTGGCGCAACGAGTTCGTGTCCGGCTACTTTGCCCAGCATTTGAGCAGTTGGCACAGAATCCAGCCGGACTGGACCTACCTGCTGTGGCGCGACCAGGACCTCGAGCCGTTTGTGGCTGCGAACTTCCCATTGTATCTGGAGAAATTCAAGTCGCTGTATCAGCGCATAATGCAAGTTGACATGTTTCGCTACATGCTGCTACTCAAGGTAAGATTGTGCGACCATTTCCACGGACTTCTTGAAGTTTAAGTTGGTAAAATGCTTCCAGTTTTGCTAAGCTCAAAAATATGTCTCTTCAGGGGTTTTTTGTATGCTGATTTCAAAAATTGAAAAATCAGCATTTGGTATGCTGACATCTTGGTCCTGCAACCAATTCATGACCCGTCTTGAGCTAAACTTGACCCCATGCTGTTTTTGCACCGCGCGTTTCAATGCTTCAAACCCACCGTAGCTACCAGGACTCCGGCAGTTGTAGTAGGCACTCGCCAGTTGCTCCTCGAAAGACTTTTTCATCTTTATTCTTGCAAGTTCTAACCGAAACTCTGCAGTCGACATAGGAAATCGGGAAGTATTTTACCGACCTAAACTTCAAGATGTCCTTCCACGCTTACGGCGGAAGTAGAAGGCAAGAGGGGGCTTCTGGGACAAAAAATTCGACATTTTACATATATGCCTACCAATAACTAACATATCCTCGACTACTTGAAAAAAGAGGGGGGCCTCCTCTTAAAATGCTTTTCCCCCCAGGACATAAAATTTAGCCTAAATTTATTATTCCAGGCAATTAGCAAATGGGGTTTCTGGGACAGAAAAAAAATTGCTATTTTTCATATCCTCGAGATGTTTTTGACATTTTTATTAATGGGGCTTCTAGGACACTGGGATTAAAACCCTGGTTATCCACCCTAGTTATGCGCTGATCGGGGTACTCACCCAAAAATTTTTTTTTTAATTTTCAATAAAAAAATGTTTCCGACCGTTTCTCCAGGATCTTACTACGAAAAATCTCACCCTCAGTTCAAGTCTCGGTATCGTTGCAAATGGGAATGTGAATTTTATATGAAAAAATATTGGCCTAATGTCCCACTAACTATCCCGAATCTTAATCAAGCAGTTAAGATTCACTGGCATTACTTGCATGGAGTAACTATTAAAGATTACGACAGCTACTATAACTTTGCAGAAATTATTAATCAGTTGTAATTTGTTTTTTTTATTTTTTTTTCTCACATTCTTTCAATGATAATTGTCATTGCGAACTCTTCGCCGTTAAAATCAACAGCTTCTCCATCCTCGGTCTCAAACTGTAGCAATATTTCATTAATTTCTTTGTTACAGAGCACAACTCTTTTTACTGGATTGGGCTTCTCAACAATCATCTGTCCACCAGCAACAGAGTTAGAAATATTGTACAAAATATTTGTTCGCTTTCCCTTGAAGACCCAGTCCAGACTGAGATTGCTTCGGATCAAAATGTTCAAACTTTTAACAATGTCTGCGATATTTTCTGCCATAAATAAACCGCGTGCTGGCTGGCGGCTCAACATAACCGCCCCCGGCGAAGGAGCTGTGGGTGGAGCTGCAGTTTCCGCCTTGTAAACTTTCTTTTCAAATCCCAACTCCCGATACCAAGTGCCATCTTTAAACTCTACCTCTGCGTCTTTATGAACTTGCATAACCACTCTCATTACAGTGAGATCATAGGACAATTTAACTGGAAATAGTTTATTCTCGGGTTTGCTAGCATCAGGAGTTTCAAAATGCCCCCTTTTGGTAAAAACGTTCTCCAGAAAGTAATTATAAGTATCCACGCTCTGTGTGCTCACAGGGAATTTAACTGGAAATTCTTTCACTTCGCCTCCAATTTGTTTCCATTTGTAATAAAACATGTTATTCTTTTCTGTCACGTTGGGGACATTTGACCAGCCAGTAAAGTCATTGAGATAAACATGGTAGTTTGCCTCTGGGTCCAGACGAATGGGTTGCTCAAGTTTTTCAATAAAAGTTCCACTTGAATCTGTAAGTCGACCAGTTATTGTAACTGGGATACTTTCCTTCGAATGCGACACGATATTGTTTAGTCTTTCAGCAATCGCTTCCATTTTTTTTTACAAAAAAATTATTTTAAACCTTACTCGAAGAATTATTAATCATGTTCAGCTTAATTTTCCTCTCAAATGCATAGATGATAAATAGGTCAACGGGCCTCACTTCTGTTGCCTCACTTCTGTCGATAGTGGTCACAATATTCACCGGACTGTTGTCAGTAGGCATTTGCCTGGCCGACACGTCTGCACCGAAAATGGGGAAAAGAGTCTTGTACTGCCATGCTGTAATGGCGATTCCGTTGTTCTCCTTTACGGCTAAGTCAACCAGCTCGCAGTAAAATTTACTAATTTTGTTTGTTGCAAAATCTCCATTCTGTGGCATTGCCGGGTAAAGATTATCACTGATTTCATGCTGAATTGTTCGCACATTTCCATGTTCATAACGACTTATAGTTAATGGGTCTCTCAAACTGACAATAATATACCTTGGGTTGCTGCAAGAACCCTCCTTGATACAAATCTGTTGCCTTCTTTCATTGCGTTCATCCCTGCACATGTAAGCTGTGTAAGCAACATCAATGTCTTTTTCAATAGCCTTCAAATATTCAGCTTTCAGTGCTGTCTTTGGTTCAATGAGTTCCAAGTACAGCTCAACTCCTGCTAGCTTAACTTCCATTCTAGTATGCTCAGCTCCTGTCCAAACACTCCTATTGCGATCGTCCCTGGTAAGCCTAAATGTGTAGCTAAAGTTGCTGGTCAGGCGATTAAAAGTATTGCAGAACCCGCTCATGAATCTCAAAGGTACAAATATATCTACATTTCTATACTGAGGATTCTTTGCGCCATCATCAGCACCCGTCAATGCATAGTTATATCTCCCTTTTCTTTTTGCATAACCTGAATCATTTACGTCTCCTTTCTCCTCATTAGGGATGAAACCAGCGCCGCTACCAAGTTGAATAAAATCTGGGTTTTCAATGAGACAATGAGTGTCATACACTACACCAAAGTTGGCAATTCTCTCCAGCTCTGTACTCCCGTTCGACACGCTAAAATCCTTAAACATGTAGGCCCAGAAGTTGCTGATTAGCGTGACATCAGCGTCATGCTTGTCAGTATTAGCACCAGCAGCATTTGTACCACCTTTAGTCTTGTATTGGAATGTCATGTAAAACCCGCTCCTTAGACTGTGAACGCTGACCAGAGATGAACACCCAGTGTAAGTAAATGTTAGCGTTTGACCGGGGCCCAAATTAGTTTCATTCTGATTTTCATGACTGGGGACTCTTACTTGAGTCGCTTTGATTGTGCTGTCATCACTCAAGATAGGCTTGTTGATTTTATAGAAAACTGGCGTCAGAGGATCGTTCATTTTTTAACTTAAAAAATTAAAATTAAAAAATGAAACGAAAAAATTCTCATTACATCTCTGACTTGGAGAAGCTCGCAGAAGCTGAAAAACGAGTCACTGGGTTAATTAACAAAGAGCAGCAGTCCTACAATGAGTTTATCCAAGCCGCCACTGAGTTTCACAAACCAGGTTACACCGAAGCAAAGAAATCCATTGAAACAGTTAAGGAAGCTGTTGATGAGATTCAAGAGAGCCAGTTTCAGAATACGCTGAATAAAATTCCACCTGGCGAAACGTCTCCTCAAGCATCTCAGCAAAAATTAAAAGTAACAGATAACTTCTTTGGGCCAGTAGAATATGAAGGCAAACTCGTCTTTGGTGTTAGTGTCTGGCGTAAAAATATTTCTACTGATCGTGTGGATTATCATCTTGAGATAACGAAAGAAAGTATTGGAGTCATCAAAGAAGGCGCGGCCGGGGAAGGAGAAAACACCTCAAAGAAAGTTGCTTTCACCCAAGTATTGCTCAACTTCATGACTAAAAATCAAGAAACTATTTCTGCGAAACAGCTAAAAAATTATAAAGATCTGGTGACTTTTGCTTTACAAAGAGACATAGACATCCTTAAAGTCCCTGACATACTCAAATTTTTACATGACAATGGGGTCGACCTGAACAGCTTTAGAAAGTATAAGCACTTTAAACAATGGTTCGACCTGCCAGATCAGCTAGAAGTCATAAATTACCTCGAACAGCAAAAACAACTCTCTCAGCAACAAGAGATACCTCAGCAACAAGAGATGCCTCAGCAGCAACAAAGCCCTAAAAAATTAACAGAAGAAGATGTACTCTCTCAACTTGAGACAGCAGATCCAACTCAAGTAGCTAATTACAAAACGGGAAATCCACAAGTATGGAGGCATCTAGAACAATTCTCGCCAGATAGAATGCAGCGAATTTCAAACAGAGTTTTCACACCAAGGCAAGACATTAGATCACCAGAAACATCACCAGAGACATCACCAGAGACATCACCAGATACATCAGCTGCAAGTACCGGCACAGGGATGCCTGAAGTCTACAAGCGACTAGTCGTTCTCCTAGGAGCAGCAAAGACAGGTTTAAAGGATGAGAATAGAAAAGAGTTTGTTCACATTCTTGATAAAATGCTACAAAAGAAGTACATCGATAAAAGAGCAAGAGAACTTTTACTTTCAAGGTTCAATAAAAAATAATTTTTTTTCCCAGATAAAAAATGCCACTAATCTTCGAAAAAGACGTCCCTAAATACTACGATGAGAACGAATTAAAGCTCATTAAAAGAGGATCTGGACTTTTTCCAGCAGGTCATTATCCAAGAAAAGAGCGATCGGGTAACGGTATTGCTGATTTGATCGCCCAGGGGGCAAAGATTTTCAAAGTCATCAGTGAGAACAAGGAAAATATTAAAAATGCTGCCGAGGTCGGGGCCCAGGCGGTGGGAAGTGTAGTCACAGCTGCGAAGAAGATCAAGGACACTATAAATGACGGTCAACCACTCGCACCAAATTCATTGGCACCAAGCGCTGATAGCATTGATCCATCCGTTTATGCTAAGATGAGAGCCGATCTTAAAAAGGGCAGCGGTTTTAAATATGACTAAGGTAGGAGTTTCACGGGTGCTTTCTTGGGGTAAAAGACATGTGGGGGTACAAGACGTCTTGCAAAAAGACATATATAAGTAAAAAAAACACACGCACCGGTTATGGACCCAGTGCCAGAGACACTAACGTTGTTAAAGTAAATTTGGGAAGGTTTGCGTTCGAATCACAAGACGGCCTGCCGCGGTTGCCTCTTTTCAAATTTTTTATTTCGTGTAATAAAGTTGACCAGGATTGTTTTTCATGACCATATGTCTTTATCTGTAGTGCCGATATTGCGTCCATAAGTGCAGAAAATATAAAGGCCGAATGTATTTTTACACAGTTGCTTTCTACTGCCGCGTCGGCGATGCCTTTACGGTCCGCGGCCGTGAACTCAAGGCGATTTGCCAGGCGGCGTTCCAAGGCAATCGCCTTTGATTCTAGGGCATTTGTCTGCGGTTCCAGGGTATTTGTCCTTATTTCCAGGAGATTTGTCTCCGATTCTAGTGCAGCGACTCTTGATTTCAATGCAGAATTCTCCGATTCTAGGGCTTGTATACGTTTTGATAGGTCACTGAGTTTTGCGTTTTGCGAAATGTCTTGTCTTGTGATTTCGTCTGTGTTGATGTACCTAGAATCTAGGAACGACAGCTTGTAAGTATTGGAAGGTTGATTTACGACGCCAGCGAAATTCATGTTGTTTTTTTTTTATTTTAATTTTTATTTTTAAAATGGATTTTTCAAATGACTTCAACCCTCATTGGACTCGGAACCAAATCAAATTTACTCATAACGAGGCAATTCCTGGTCATTTCAGATGTATTGTTGTTGGAGAATCAGGCTCAGGGAAGACATTCAGAATCTTTAACATGCTTCTGAGACCAGGATTTCTTGACTATGACACACTGCACATCTACTCACCCACTCTGTATCAAGATGAGTATAAAATGTTGATTGCAGGTCTACAGAACAAACTTAAAAAGGAGCATATCATTCAGTGTTTTAATAACCAATCCAAGCTGCCCAGTGATCCAGAAATTGTCGCCAGTGAATATGCTAGCCATATACCAGATAATGAAAAGTGGCACGACATTAAAGTGTTCACATATGGGGACCCGCAAATTGATCCTAAAACTAAACTTCTCCCTCAGCCTGATGAACTGGAAAAGGGAAGGAAGCACTTGATTGTCTTTGATGACTGCATGACAGGGCCCCAGAAGCAAATTGAAAACTATTTCACCAGGGGTCGACACAACAACTGTAATGTAATCTATATTACCCAAAACTGGTTTGAGTTGCCAAACAAAACTATTCGTGGGAACTGCAATCTGATCCTCTTGTTTCCAACCATACCACAAGACCGACTGAAGAGGTTAAGTAACGAGGTGATTGCTCCAGCTCATTTTACTAAGCCTCCATTTGATCGAAAGGACGATGGTCGAAAGGTATCGCAGGAAGAATTTGTTAACCTATGCTTTGAGAAGTGGAATAAACCTTATCAGTTCGTGATGATTAACAAAGAGAAAAGAACAGTAGCGTAATTAAAAAAAACAAACAAAAATGTCCATAAACTTTGCTGGCGAATCTACTAGTGGCTCCACTGCACACTCGCTTGCTTTCCTTGACAGGCGCTACATTAACGTTGACGAAAAAATCCCGGAGATCGGACCAATCAAAGGCCGCTTAAAACCATTGGAACGGTCAGCACACCATCATCAAATAAACATTGAAGACTTGCGGACAAAAATAGCAAAGCTGACCGCCATCGTTGAGACTCTAGCTCAAACTCTCAGATCGGAAATCAATGCAAAAGACATTGCTATAAGAACAGCGATTAATAAAAAGCGAGACATCCTTGATTCCTATTCACAAGCAGAGACTGATGCCTTATTTACCGCTTGGAGAACAACCATTAATCAAAATGTAGCAAAAATAAAAAAGATAGAAAGAGATGTTGCCACGCATACGCTCTATCTGGATAGAATTTATAACAAGTGGGGGAAAACTTTGAGACGAATTAGTCGCCTGGAACGACAGCACAATCTCCCTGACATTGACATTGAAGACGCCCGATCGTAAAATAGAAAAAAAATTTTTTACCTATAAAAAATGGCCGAAAATGATTCTCTGTATGACCCGCAACCAAATATAGCACCTAGTGCGCCTCTCTATCCAACAATCAAAACTTTTACCTGCAACTCTCAACAGTTCCGACTTGTAGAGATTCAGAAAATGCGAAATGACATTGAAACCGCCCTTATGAAAAACTCTAACAAACTAAAACGCTTCAACAGCCAGTGTCAAGCTTTCGAGTATATTAATATGGTTCTCGGGTCAGTGTCAATTATAAGCGGATCTGCAGCTGCTGTTTCTACACTTCCTATTATCACCGCACCAGTCGCTGTTCCACTTGGAATTATTGGGGCCTCGTGTGGTCTCATTTCAGCGGTTACAGGAGCTCTAACTCGAAGCAGACGCCAGAAGCTAAAGCATCTGCAGGAAATGCAAGCAAAACAGAAAAGCATCCAGTCGGCAGTCACCGGGTACATTTCAAAAGCAATAGAAGACAAGTTCATTTCAGAGGATGAGTTTCAAAGCATTCAAAAGCTTTATGAGCAGCTTAATGAGCAACAAAATTTGAATAGCATTGATGACATGAGCCAATTAAGAAATGATATTGAAACTGTCTTCAAAAACTATGCAAAAACTAAACATTTAAACTTAAAATGATTTCCCTATAGCTTTTTCGAGTCTTGGTCATTGCATATAAAACTGTCATACACAGCTCACCGCAAATATCACTGCTAAGCCCCTGCAGAATAAAGTCTGAGCGATAGATTTTTATTTTCCCGAGTGTCGCTCGCGACCGAGCTTGTATATATTCCCTTAGCTCATCAGGAACGGCTGTCCCATAGCTATCAAAGTAGTAGTACTTATGCTTTCTGCTTGGATCAATCACCCAGCAAACCCAGTGAGACCCTGGTTTCTCAGCAGTGTCAAAGTTCATGATGCCACATTCTTCGATGCCACATTCTTTCAATGTGTGGGATTCAGGTAATGTATCCTTCATAAAGACGCCTCTAAAGTTTGGGATTTTTAGTTCTTTGGCCAACTGTTCCAGAAAAATATTTGTCGTCATTATTTTTTGTCATTTTTTTTTAAATTCAGCCTACGTTTTTAAACCTTATACTTCAACCTACGCTTTTTAGCCTCCAGTGCCCAAATGGAAGACTCGTAATATTGTCGAGGTAAAATCTCTTATTATCTGCGCCTGACAGGCCTATTTTTTTCTGGGTTATTGTAAAAACATCATGGTTCTTAGACTGAAACTTCACAAACTCATGTGTAGTTTTCTTATTATGTAACAGGGCATCTCTGTAGGCTTCTTCATGTAGAGAGTTCTTAACTACATGTTTCGGAATTCCCTTGGACTTCTTAATTACACCGCTTTCACCACACTTTACAAAATAGGATTTGGATCTCAAACCGATGAACTCAGAGATGATGTCACCTGCCTTTTCATCTTTCATTTTACCAATTACCTTTTTATTGGATGGGTCAATCACTTGATCACCTTTCAAAGTTTTAAATGATTCTGGATACTCTGACAAATCATAAGGGTTTTGGGGGCCCCGGTTTTGTTCAAGCATGTCCTGATAGATGTCCTCAGTCTGAATGTTTAGAATTAGGGAGTCAGTGTCAGTGTAAAGAAGTTTTACGCGAGTGTCGCCTGAGCTCCGATCCCCATATTGTCGTTTCATGTCATAGAAGAAACTGTACATAAGACGCTTCGATTCATCAAGTACAGTGACACCTGTAAAGATAGGTTTGCAGAGTGTTGCTTTCGTTTTATAAAAGAGTATGGCCCCTAGGTTATCGTTAAAGATGTGAAGTTGTTTAAATGTCGGTTTAGAAATATTTCTCTGAATGATGTCACGCTCATGAACGGTGACGAGTTTAAGATTCGTGCGGTTGCGCTCATTTTCAAGAGTCTTGCCGTATACAGAGTTGTTTGCCAGCTTGAACAGATCCTTGTCAAAGTTGTTGGTTGCTTTGGCCCTGAACTGGGTGTTCTTTTCTATGTAGGGTTTCATCCAGGCCTCTTCAGTGAATTTGAGTGCCCTATGTATGTGTGTGACTTTACAGCCTAAGGATAAGAAATATTGTAGCAGCTTATAATGAATTTTGTAGCGAGTCTTGTTGTGTAGGTTTTGGGTGAGTTTAGTGGTGTGTTCATTTTCTGTAGACAGGCTCCAAGTGCCATCCATGTGTTCGATAATTTTCGGACAGTTAATATTCTCAGGGAATGGCGCAAAGTCAGAAAAATGATCATGGAGTTCATCGGGAATTGTAACGTCAACTTCATAGAAGGCGGGAGTAGAAAAGTCGGGTTCGAATTGTTGAGTCCACTTGAAATCTCTTATGGGTAAGTCTTGACTCATTGCCCATCCATAGAGATTGTTGGCGTCTAAATAAACGATATAATTTGACGGCTGATTTTTGTCATAAGATTCTAGATACGGATTGTTGGCTTTTGCATGTCTGTTCACGCAGATTGATATGCCGCCTCTTTTCGCTGTGTCTATAAAATTGTACATGTCAATGTCGGTTAGTAATTCGATATACCAGTCTGGGTTTTCATCCCATTTCATTTTAAGTAGCGATTCCCAGCTGGTGGCGGGCAAACTTACAAAATGCGCAGGATCAAGACCATATGCTGTGTACCAGGTGTTTCTGAAGGTTTGAAATACATCAGCCAAAAGAAAAACATCAGTGTAAAGATATATTAAGTGGTAATCAAAGAAGTTTTTGCAGTTAAAGTGTTTGTAGACTGCTTGCGCGTGCTCATATTTTTCGTCGGTGAGTTCAGTCATTTTTAAATGTGAGTAGAACTTCTCTTTTGGTGGAAGTTCGCCTTTAAAAACAGGATTTTCAGCGGTGGGCGACCCCGTCACATATTCATAAGGGTAGTAACCTTTCTTTCTGAGTAGTTTGAAAGACTCGGGATCTGAATCTTCTTTACCTAAGATTTTCGCCAGTTTTTTTGTATAGACGCATTGGTCATCTGTTAAATTTTTTGCGAGATCTTCTAGGGATAATTGAAGAAATTGATAAGTATCCTTGATTTTTACAGCGCCACTTGTGGACGTTCCATTTTCTTTAATATTGAGGCATTTAAACTTTTCCTTGTTCTCTGCTATGCAGTCAAGGTTAATGCCCTCTATTTCACCTATTCTTTCAACAATTAGGTGCAGGTCGTAATTGCGCGCATTATGTATAAAAACATTTAAGTCGTGGACATTATTTTTTAACTTTAGGTTGCAGGTGTTGTGTGCGGCACCGCGGAAATGGCCGTCAAAGTGCGAGTGGTCTCTAACTTTTGGATTCTTTAGGTTGTCATCAAATGGCTTTTTGCATATGTAACACCGGGTTGCCGATTGGTAATTGAGCTCATCTTGAGTTGACATATTTATTGGCGCAGGAGTGACTGAGCTTAATGTTTTACGCAGCTCTAACATTCTGAATATAAATTTTTTAATGCAGTCTTCACCGAAGAAATGGTTATACTCTATAATACCGGTATTTCCAAGATAATCAATATTTCCAATGCAAACGTACGCTGCTGAATTTGGGATGTGTTTGTTATTAATGAATGAGCATTCAAAGTCGGCAAATACAATAAAGGGAAGTTTTTCCATCTTGTGGTAATTTTTAAACCGTAAATACTTCTGGTTGCCCATCGGTAGAGAGCAGTTAGTTGGATGGTCCTCACAGGTAAGCTCATGCTCGGCGAGCTTAGCTTCTCGATTTTCTTTATTCCCGCGATAATACTTAAGACACAGTCTGCAGATGGAAACGGCTTCGTTGTGGCTTGTCATTTGCTTGTGGAGTAGCCTGGAAAGATCTTTTATCCAAACATAATGGGCTAAAAATTGTAAGTTCCCAATTATTAGAAGATCGATATTGGTGCTGGCGGCTGGATTTTTCTTGCTACTCCTAACAATTTCAACTTTCTCTTTGCTTTCATTCCACTCGAAGACGGTGATTCTGATTTTGTTATCAAACACTTCTTCTAGTTTTGGGATTTGAGAGACTGATAAACCACCTTTCTCAAACAATATTCCTTTACTGAGACACTTGATAAAATATCGGTCAAAATATGTTTTATAATGTGAAGTTCTTTCAGGATGTGACCGATCTTTATCGTAAAATAATGCTGATAAAACCGCCCACAAAGCACAGCAGTTATCATAGTTCTTTACGTTGACACAAGCCTTTTTACTGGCGAGCTTTGTTGGTAACTCCAGGTAAGAGGAAGCTTTAAGAGGATCAAATTTATAAATCATGACTGAGACTTTTTGAATCCCAGTAACAACCCAGCCAGAACCTCTTGATGTAAAGGCGTCAATCTTTTTAGTAATTTCTTGTAGAAAAGGGTCTGGTGAATCGGTTGGACTAAAGGGTGAAGCCTTAGTTGTCATGTAATAATCAAGATATTCGGTGGGTCTTGTAGGCATATAAAACTGTATTAAAAACGATAGTTGAAGCTTGAATGTTTTACGTGTTTTAAGCACGTGATCGATAACTGATTGAATGTCATCTCTAAAGCCATTTATGTTGTTGGTGTTGGGTTTTACAGGAATAGCATATTCTATATAGTGATCAGTAAAAGTTCTCTTTGCAAATGGAATATCTTCTTGGTTCATCTCCGATTCAATTTGGTTAACAATTCTTTCAAGTTCATCCTGTTCCTGCTTATTCTGTGGGTATTTAGACACATTTAGTCCTGTGAGAGTTTGGTACTTTTTAACTAGGGTGCGGCTTTTCTGTTGGTGCTCAGCTGCTGGGTTTTTTACTGGGATATACTGATCTGATGACTCCAGCTGTTTTATTACTTCCAATTGTTTCTCATAGCTGCCAAGATAGCCAGGATCCAAACCGAATTTTTCCCTAGTGAGTTCTTGAAGCCGTTTGCTTTTAGCTTGAAATGAAAGATTTTGAAGCTGCGGAAAATTTTCGGAAAAATATTTGTCCACAGAATTTTTTGCAAAATTTGCTTTTGGCATGTTTTTTTTATAAAAAATAAAAAATATGTTTTAGGGTGATCACCCTTCGGGTTGCTTGAACTTCTCTGGATTAATAAATTTTGATTAATTTGAGTATTATTAATCAGATCCTGATTGTTGGCTTTTCACATCCGGAGTATTGTAAATCCCGCTTTGTGCAATGTCATAATGGCTTTAATAATGTCGGATTTTGAAATGCTTTCGGTTACCGAGGGATTAGGTTCCAAAGGGCATCCTTCACCTGCTTTAATTGTGACTCCCTTTTCTTGGGCAATTTTCTGCATCTCTAACTGGTGAGCTCTGTCATTGCCCGCTTTCACAGCCGTCGCAACCCCCCCGGCAACGCCACCGGCAGCACCAACTGCACCCGCAATGATTGGAATCAGTGCAGCGAGGGGCAGAATTCCACCTGTCTTTTCATCTGTAATGCTGCGGGGGTTGTGGGTGTGGTTATTGCAATCTTTACAATGGATTTGCTGCTGTAACGGATCGACTTTCACTTTCATGCCCTTAATAGTTACAAAACCTGGCTGTTTAGAGTCGATGATTTTGCTAATTTTATTAACTGTTCTGGTTTCGATCATTTTTTTGTACATTTTTATTTTTCAATTTATTTCTGTGTCACTTGGAATGACGAGAAGTTCTGCTCTGGCAAATGATCTTGTAGGGGATTTAGGATTAAAGACTTGAGACAGAAAATAGTAGTCACCGGTGGCTGTTGTAAAGTGTCTGTCTATTTTATGTACATCTAAACTGAAATAGGGGTCAGTTGCTCGTCTCTTGGTGTCCTTTTCTAATTCTCCCGGCAGGTAAAGGAATCGAACAAACTCAGAATTTGTGAGAATTTCCGGAGAATAAACTCCTGGGAGCTTTGGATATTTTTTTTGTTGTGGATTGGGAGATTTAAGCTGAACTTTGTCTTGTTTAATTGCAATTGAAGGTTTTAGGCCTGTCATGCGAGAAACTTCATTGTTAAGCTGACTGATTACTACTGGGAGTTGGTCTTTCCATTTGGTGTAGTATTGTCCGCTCTTCAGTTTGAGCTCCTCTGCTGTCTGCTTAGTAAATAGTCGCTTGGCTAAAGTTAGATTAAATCTTTCTACGAAGGCTTGATCCCTGTGAAGCTCGGTTCTACCGTAACGAATTTTTGTATTATTTTTTTGCATTAGAGTTTTAACTCGACCCATGAATTCTTTACCCGGGTCTGTCATGAGGAGGTCTGGGTAGGTTAAGGGTGAATTTTCGTATATGTCTTGCAGAGCGTCCGCTACAGCTTGAGACTGTTTTGTCTTCAGTGGCCTTGCTTCTTTATAACGCGAAGCTACATCAATGACAGTGAGAGCGTACTTATACCCAGAATCGTTTGGGAGAAACAGAAGATCAGCTTGGTGCGCCTCGTTAGGCTTATAGATGTTGAAGTGGGGTCTTGTAAATTTAACAGGTGGGAAATAGACTTGATAGACAGCCTGTTTAGACAGCCATTTTTCTACTATTTGTTTTGGTTCTTTACTGAGTTCTGTTAATTTGGAGACGGCATTATTTCCGATAAAATAACCGCCGTCCCGGTAATAAATTGCTTGTAATTTGTTCTCAGTCATTATTTTTTAATTTTATTTTAAATAAAAAATAAATAAAAAAATGCCCGACATTCACGGAATAATTGAAAAGCTTCCGAAGCCAAACAGAGGGTGGACAATCCCTGGATATAAGTATTGTGGACCTTTGAACCCTCTTGAAATTCAGTTAGATTTCAACAATGTGCCTAATCCGGGCCATGAGCCTGTAAATGAGCTTGATGAGGTATGTATGGAACATGATATTAAGTACCGCGACTTCCCAAATGAAAAACATCGGTGGGACAAGGAAATGCTTAAAAGGCTAGACAATATGGGGGCATCGAGCGGTTGGAGAGAGAGTATGGCGAGGAAATTAGTTAAAGGAGTTATATCTGGCAAAGCAAAGCTAGGGCTGGGGATTGGCGGGTGTTTATGGGAAGAGAGATCGGTGGGGGTAGGATTTATACTGCACGCGCCGGACAGGGAGTTGGGAATGCTGCTGAAAGACATGGGAATCGGGCGTGTGCATGAGGGCGTAGTGTAAAATAATGTTTGCTATTAAAATTGTTTCGTTGGCTACTATCAGTAAACGGTAAGAATTTTAATTCTAAATTTTCCTTGACAATTCAAGGAAAATTCAGAATTATTTTGCGTGCAAGCTACTGTAAATTCAGCTATTGGCAGTAAGCAAAGTATTTTATTTCTAAATTTTCCTTGACAATTCAAGGAAAATTCAGAATTATTTTGCGTGCAAGCTACTGTACAGCGGTAAGCAAAGAATCTTAATTCTTTTTTTTTTATTTCTCTAATTGAACATGTTGTGTCAATGAGTAAATCGGAGACCGATATATTTGCAGGCCCAAAATGGCAGAGAAAGGTGGTGTTAGTGATCGCTTCGCGTCCGTTTATTTATAGTCCGTAGTTATGGTTCTAGAAAGTTCTTAAAATGCACGCTAATAGAAAGTTCCAGAAGTACATTGCTTATAGAAAGTTCTAGAAATACATTGCCTATGGAAAGTTCTAGAAAGAGGTCTAACTACACTACTTATAGCGGCAGTATACGTAAATTACAACCTAATAATTTCGTATTAGTTTTAGTCAATACACAACAGAAAAACCATTTAAAACGCTTGGAGCAAACTGCTTTCTATTTATTTCAAGCGTTTACTTTCATCTTTGAGATTGCTGTAAATAAATTAATTCTGTGGACTTAGTTAAAAGTAATTCCAGAGATGACAAGCCTTCTTGTTTATTTGGCGAAAGTTTTATTCTCAATTTTCATAAAGATGTTAAGCATTTGCATGTATGAATCATGTTATTTAATAAAATGTAAATAATTTCAGTAACATGTTTCACTATTTAGTTCACGTCAGCTGTTACTCAGTCTTAAGGCGAAATTTCGCACAGGCAACCGCTGTCTGCTTGCGCTCTTCTTCGTAGTCAAACGAAACCGTTGGCTGTACTCCCAGCCTGGCTTCAAAATTGAGGTCACAATTCATCTCGTCGATTATGGCCGACTTATACTTAATTATGACCTCGTACGAGTAGCCGCAAAAAAGTAACATTGGGTATTGCTCGACGAAGCGGTGGAAGTTTGAAGCACGCTCCACATAGTTTAGCGGCATGTCCATTTTGCTAGCCACCTGGTAATGGAGAAAGTGAATATAAAAAATAATTCAGCATAATAAATAAAATAAGAGAGCAGTAACTATGGAGCTATAGTGACAAATTAGTGACACTCACCTGCATTAGGCTGTGTTCGAACTTCTCCTTCAGCTTGTCGATGATTTCTCCTTGCTTGAAAACAGCAATAGACTTCAAAATCTCTACATCCATGATGAAGGAATGCAGATTGCCTAGTTTGGAAAACAATGTTTCCTCGTTTGCGTCATCATATCGCTGATTCAAAAGTTCATTACAATCTTGAAAATTCGTCTTGATAACGATTTCTTCATTTCTGACTAACGAAAGCCACGCTTTTAGCCTTGCGATGAACTTGGCCGCCGCTTCGTTATTTTCTTTTTTTTGTTTTTTTTCGCCTGTCTTCTTCGCATCAGCAGCCTGCGACGCCAGCTGCGAAAGTATACGCTGAAGAACGCTTTTATCTTGAGCCGACATTTTGTCCACAGCAAGCGTAAGCGAAGTTGTATCCTTACGGCGGAGCTCGCGAAGGCACTCTTGGATATTAACAACATCAGAGCTATCCATGTTTTAGACACGAACGATTACCGAAACTCACACGATACAGAAATGTAAAGCTTTGAGCAGGGGCAGGAAGGTAGGGCAGAGGCAGAGGCACGGGCAGGGAGGTATTTGTAGCCATGGGATTCCCTTTAGAAAATTCTAGAATGTTCACAATCTCCGACGATTACGATTGTCGTTAGTACCAGTCCATATACTTAATAATTCCGGAAAATAGGTAGCGTTATAGTTGCTTGAATCATTACTGCTCCAAAAATTTTTCTGTGTGATTTTTTTATCGACTTCTGTGGGATTAACTAAATTAAATGAATCTAGATTATGTTGAATGGTTATCCGTAAAAGTCAACGCCTAATTTTAATTATTAATGCTGGCATAATTGATTTAAAGAATCTAGATTGTGATAGACGCTTGTCCGTGAAAGTTGACCCCCCTATTTTTAACCATTTGTGTGGGCATATTAAATTTAAAGAATGTAGGCTATGATGGACGCGAAAATTTCTGTCCCAGAAGCCCCCTCTTGCCTTCTACTGGCGGATTATTAACGCGCACTATTAAGTACAAATTCGCCCACACACGCTCAGTTCGGAGGGACGTACGCAGACCTGGACTACACCCTAGTGCGCAATCTGGACGAGTTCCGACGCTTCCCGCTGGTGCTGACTCGAGAGCCGGAGGTGCACTCGCTGCACCTCGCATGCCAATTCTGGCCAATCAGGCCGCTAGCTAGCCCGGCATTCATGATGTCGGCACCTGGGCACAAATTCAACCAATTTGTACTGCAGCAACTGGCAATTACGAAGCCGTACGTGGATCCTGTGAAATTCGCTGGGCCTGAGGGGCTGAAAATAATTCTCGCCAAGTACGAGGCTGAGCACCCGCTGACCAAAAACCCAAAGGAAACGGTGTACATACCGCCGTCCTTCAGTTTCTACCCCTACCAGAACAATTCACTGAGAAACACGTCCCCACATTTGCTAGCCTACCGGCTGAAGAGTCTAACAAGTTGCTGCAAGAAAATCGCCGAGAGCGACGATCCGAATATGCGGCGACTTCGACAAGTAAAAAATCTGACGCAACTGTGCTCAGACATGAACAATCTCGACCCAGTCACCGACTCTTCGCAGCCGGTTTACGCCATCCATGATATCAAAAAGAGCCTTCTGTTCTGGATAAATAACAATGCAGTAGAGTACCTGGCGAATGTTACTGACATGTCGAAAGTTTTACCGAACCTGATGCTGGGAAAACAGTTTAAAGGAAAATTAGGCGTCGAACTGCAACACTGTACATGTATTATTACTTGGTTGCAGCACTTACATGTACATTTAAACCCCCTACCATTTACTGTCATGCCCTTGATGAAAAAAACCTGGAGCTTGTCCGTACACATTCAAGCTGCTTGCACTAAAATACAAGATATTATTATTTAAATATTGGGTTTGATTTTTTGAAATATATTTGCCTGATCTAATCAGATCCGGGTAATCCCAAAACCCGCATGCCAGCTGAGTAGTAGGAAAATGGTTGACTCTGGCCCACGTCGCCCATTGGCCGGGACACCAGCCAATGGGAGGGTAGGTGGTAGACATTGAAACACTTCTTCACTCTACCCTTTTGCATATTCCTTTTTGAATGGATTTTCTGGATCTTGCAGTGCAATTCGCAAAATCATTCCGTCCTTGAATTTCGGTTTAGGGATGCTTTGGCGAGTTTCAGGCAGCTTTCCATCATACAGCCGACTCCAAATCTCCATTTTTCTTGTCAACATTAACTTGACGGCACTGGATGCTTCGATGAGTGCTGTGATTGTATGCCCTCACTAGCTGCTGCAATACATCAGTCCATGTCAGTGTGGATTCATGTCTAAAGTAGCGCCACATGTGTGACTTGAGCGTGCGGTTCCATCTCTCAATTATTGCACACTTTTGGTCGCTGCTCGTTGTAAATGCGTGAATTTTATTTATGATGCATAATGTCCAAACTTTGTGTTGCAAAATTCTTTACCGCGGTCAGTGCGAACAGCTCTGGGACGTCTGGGGTGTGCTTGATGGAGAATTGCAGTGAATGCAGAAGTAACCTGCTCGGCAGTCTTGCGTTGAACAGGCTGTGCCCATGCCATTTTGGATAGAACATCAATACAGCATAGGATATATCGCATGCCTCCATTGTACTTGGCAAATGGTAACATCTCCACGAGATCCAATTCCCACTGATCATCCATTCCTCGGACAACAATTGGTGCGCGAGGGAAATTTTTACGCTTATCCCTGTGCAGAGTGTAGACATCTTGGTCCTGCAGCCAATTCCTGACCTGTTTTAAGCTAAACTTGCCTCCATGCTGTTTTTGTACCTCGCGTTTCAATGCTTCAAACCCACCGTAGCTACCCGGGCTCTGGCAGTTGTAGTAGGTACTCGCCAGTTGCTCCTCGAAAGACTTTTTCATCTTCATTCTTGCAAGTTTTAATCGAAAGTCTGATCTCTTCCCAAAAGGCTGAATGGCTCCGGAAAACTACCCCCCCTATTCCTTTCTGTGCATTTAGCGTTTCTAGCCTCAGTCTGCACAAAAATTCACATGATTTGTCACAAAAATTATCATGTTTGCGCATGAAATACTCGTATTTAAATGGGAATTTTTACACCTACTCGTGCACGAAATTTTGTGCACTTAGTTGAAACACTATCACCCTGTCAGTCAGTCAGTCAGTCAGTCAGTCAGTCAGTCAGTCAGTCAGTCAGTCAGTCAGTCAGTCAGCCTTTACCGTGACAAATTGACGCAGTTTTTCACTGGGCACAAAATGAATTGCGTATTAATAATATAGTCAGATGAGGCACTGCAATGCGAATAGTAGTGCTGCAATCACAAATTACAAATATATTTGTTCCAACGGGTAACAACGCGTGAAAAATATGCGTTTCTCCGTATTACATGCATGAGCCTGACTCGGTGTAAGTTGAGAACGCAATGGGCAGTTAAATAAACAGTAAAATTCAGTCATCTGGTTCAATTTTACCCGCTGAAGGACAGGGAAAGAAAGCGGCGACTGCCGAAGGACAGGGGAGGGAGGAGGCGACTGCCGAAGGACGGGGGAGGGAGGCGGCGACTGCCGAAGGACAGGGGAGGGAGAGGCAGGGACCTGTAGAAGGAAAAACCAGGCGATATTAAAATAAATATAGAGCAGGCTAATCAGCACATTGAATTGGCTACCAATGGCCCAATGACAGTTCAGGTGTGCGATAGCAAAGCGAAATAAACAAATATACTAAATATAAAACCACAGACAATGATTCAGCGCTTGTGTAAAAGCAAATCCAACATGTAACAGGCAGGCAAAGCGCATTGCACAGGTCGTCTAAATAAGGAGGGTTGGAAAGCATTCAGATTACAAAAAATAGACACAATATAATCAACGTGCGAGATGTACTTTTCCATTCGTAGCCCACAAAGCAATAAATTTTTTGTAACAGCAAAATAGTTAATGCAAAACAACCGAACAAAACTACATGTGAAATCTCTGACTAAATAACTGTCGATACATATCGGTAGAGTTGTATAAACAAATAAACAGACTCAGCAAGCCGATAAAATACAAAGCCAAAACGATAAGTTACGCAGACTGATAAAACAAGAGTCAGCTCTACAGACGGGGACTCCGGGGAGGTCCCGAGCTCGACGCCCCGAGAGCAGCCGACGTTATCGAAGTCGGCGCCGAGCGACGCATCGACTTGGCGGCGCGCCGAGACATTCGAATTCGCTGCTTGATGGACAGGTCGGCGTCTGAAAATGATTCGAACGGACGAGCATTACTCAGCAACGCGGGCAACACTAGAAATACGCTGAGCTTCGCTCACTGCATCGAGCTACTTATAGTAGACTAAATGCGCATGCAGTATTGTGCACTCAGCCGCTGAACTGCGGGCAGACGTCTTGCCGCATGCCCCGAAAGGTGCCTGCACAAAGCACTGGAGCTACAGCACAACACAGAAGGCATCACAAACGAAACTGTCTGAGCTGCACAAAGCAGCGATTACGCAACACAGGGCATGCGGGTAACTTGGCAATAACTGAATAAATCAAACAGAACAACAGCTTGCGTAAGCCTGAGCAAATCAAGCTGAATTTACCATTGAAGCGGCTCAAATTCCAGCTAAAAATAGAACAGGAAAGTTGCGAACGCCGAGTAAGTAGTGCAGTTAGCATTTTTTCGTTTTTTATAGAAAAATTCTACGCAAATTACGCAATACGCAAATAAAAATTTAAACAGCGAGGTTAGCTACAAAATCGCACAAAACAGTCAGTGCACACTTAGCTTTTTCTGACGGTGGTGAACAAAATACAAAGTGCGACAAAGAAGAATGTGCTAAAGAGAGGAATTGACAGCTGACAGAGAGGCAACAACACCGACGCGAATGTAAGAAAAAAGCAAAGCGGGACTCGGCCAGGTTGCTAAGGGGGATTGACAAGCTGTCGGGGTCACCCAAGACTGACCGCGGCTCTAGCTGGATCTCACGGCCTCGTCTGGACTCGCCAAGCTGGAAGGCTCAACGACCTGCTGCTGCGGCTCCCCTGGCGGGGTCTGCGGCGTGGGGGAGCCGGCGGCCTCCTGCTGCTGGCCGGTGTTGAATCTGACCCGGAACTTCAGGCCGGGCGGCCACGACAGGCGGGAGGAGGAGGCGCGGGCCAGTTCTGCGGCGGCGGCGGCGGCGGCCAGGTGGGTGGGCGGGTTCGGCTGATTGCGTTGCGGCTCCTGAGTCAGCTGACTCACTTCAACCGACTATCTGGGTCAGCTGACTCACTTAGCCTGACTATATGGGTCAGCTGACTCACTTCAACTGACTATCTGGGTCAGCTGACTCACTTCGCCTTACTATCTGGGTCAGCTGACTCACTTCGCCTTACTATCTGGGTCAGCTGACTCACTTCGCCTTACTATCTAGTATCTAGGTCTTAACTACCTGTCTACACTAGTTGACTTAACTACCATGAATATCTGGGTCAGTTGACTTAACTACCATGAATATCTGGGTCAGCTGACTTAACTACCATGAATATCTGGGTCAGCTGACTTAACTACCATGAATATCTGGGTCAGCTGACTTAACTACCATGAATATCTGGGTCAGCTGACTTAACTACCATGAATATCTGGGTCAGCTGACTTAACTACCATGAATATCTGGGTCAGCTGACTTAACTACCATGAATATCTGGGTCAGCTGACTTAACTACCATACGCTGGTAAACCCGTGAATCAAATGACAGTGTGAGAACCAGCTGACTCTTCACTACTTATTTTTCGCGTGAGATAAAATAAAACTAACGATATATTAGTCGAACTGACTCCGTTCGCTCCACTTGGATGTTATGATCTCAGTTGAACTCATGAATTTCGGCTTTACGGATCACCAAAAATAAAAAAAAATCAGGTCACAGTGACAGCCTCCTGACAATCAGTTTCACGCATGGGTGCACGCTTTGCCAAATCAATACAGAAATTTTTGTTTTTAAGGTTAGGAATTTAATAATTGCACATTATTAGGCTTCAAAATCATGAGCCAACAAAAACATTTTTAGCACACACTGCTGCAGTGTTAAGTCTTAACGTTAAATTAGCACGCATACGCATGGCGACCTGTAAAAATGGCGCTACTATTACTCATTTATAATTCTGCCCCCATTTTTTAGATAAAAATAATTCCTATTGGCTCACTGTTTGGCTCAATTATTGACTGACTAGGTGACCCACTAGTGACTCACTGGGTGACCCACTAGTGACTCACTGGTGGATCACTAGTGACTCACTGGTTGACCCACTGTTTGACTCACTAGTGACTCACTGGTGACCCACTGGTTGACCCACTAGTCCACTAGTGACTCACTGGTTGACCCACTAATGACTCATTAGGAGCCATCCCACAGCTGCCCCACCCCTGCATCGAATTGAGCCTGAAGCAGCTAGCACGCAGCGCCCCGAAGCCTGGCCTCACCTCCGCTTCCTTTGCCCGACTTGCCCTGCGGAGACTGAAGCTCGTCGGCGTGCGGCTGCTGCTGAATAGCCGCCGTCATCTCGTCGGCGGCGGACTGAACTGAGACGTGCAGCAGCTCGTCCTTGGCCCGGGAGCCGCCGCTGCCGCCGCCGCCGCCGCCGCCGCCGCAGTCCACCTGGTCCAGCTGCAGGAACGCCGGCTGCTGCGGCTGCGGCTGCGACAGAAACGCCGAGCCGCTCGGCCCGCCGGCGGGGAACCCGGAGGGCACGGGCTCGAACACGCCTTTGGCAAACTGCTCGAATGTCTCGTCTCGCTGCTGAAACTGGTCGATCAGCCGCTCCAAGTAGTTGGCGCGCTCCTCGTAGCTGCAAGTTTTGGAGCGCCTTTGCTAGGGCACTCGTCCCAATGCCGTAACTGTACGCATATTCGGTCACACACTCACACATTCTGTAACGCTATTCACAAATCTATTACCAGTCACACATCCTGTAACATTATTTGAACATTCTGCGGCACTATTTACAAATCAGTCACTAATTCCGTAACATGGCTTGCACTTACTGCAACATCATTTACACATCCTAAAACTTTATTCACAAATTCTGTAACACTATTCACATCATGAAAAATTATTCACACATAATAAAACAACATTCACACATCATGAAACATCATTAACACATCAGGAAACAACATTCACACATAATGAAACATCATTCATACACCATGAAACATCATTCACACACCATGAAACATCATTCACACACCATGAAACATCATTAACACATCAGGAAACAACATTCATACATCATGAAACATCATTCACACACCATGAAACATCATTCACACACCATGAAACATCATTCACACACCATGAAACATCATTCACACACCATGAAACAACATCCACACATCATGAAACAACATTCGGAAATCATGAAATAACATTCACACACCGTGAAATAACATTCACACACCGTGAAATAACATTCACACACCGTGAAATAACATTCACACACCATGAAACATTATTAACACATCAGGAAACAACATTCATACATCATGAAACATCATTCACACACCATGAAACATCATTCACACACCATGAAACAACATCCACACATCATGAAACAACATTCGGAAATCATGAAATAACATTCACACACCGTGAAATAACATTCACACACCGTGAAATAACATTCACACACCGTGAAATAACATTCACACACCGTGAAATAACATTCACACACCGTGAAATAACATTCACACACCATGAAAAAGCATTCACACACCATGAAACAACATTCACACATCATGAAACATCATCACACAACATGAAATAGCATTCACACATCATTAAGCATTATTCTTACAGCTTTATTTCCTGTCTTACATCCAGTAACCCCAACTCATTAAAAAATTCTGTAACACCATTCACACTTTCTAAAATAAACGTTAACACATTCTGTAACGTCATTAGCAAATGAAAAAACATCGTTCACAACCATTATTCTAGATTCGCAAAGGCAGACCAATCACTCCCACAGTTAAACTATACACAGCGCCCCGTGATAAATCAATGCCCGCTCACTAGTTGACAAAATGCTTTTTAATCGAACGAATTGCCCGACTGGCGCCCAGAGCCGTGGCTCGAACCAGAGACGCCAGCACCGGCTCGGCCACCATGGCCCCGGTGAACAGCGGGCCGAAGAACGGCACCTCGACCTTCTTGTCGATCTCCACCCGGTAGAGGCCAGAAGCCAGCGGGTACACCACAATGATCACGTCGCCGAATTCGGTCGGCAGGGCGCAGCGCCGATAGTCTCGCGAATGCTCCGACCAGACGATCATCACCTCGTCGTTGCCCAGGTGCTTGGTTTTCCGCAGCAGATCCTCAGCTCCGCCTGCCGTGGGCATCCGGGTGCTCACGTGAAAGAATATCTCGCTAGTCGAGTCGGCATAGTAGGGAGCCGTGGTGCCGCACTTGCCCGAGGCGTGAAAGCCGCCCATGAAGCCGGCGTGAGTTGCCAGCGAGACCTGCAAATCATGGGAAATCACATGATCAACAGATAAGAGATAAGGGATAGGATAGCTAGAGTATGTACGCTAAGGTGAACACTGAGACTCTGAGACGGAAAATGAATAAGAATACGTACATTCGGGGCAGAGGATCATTAGTAAAATGTACATTGCAGGCAGGGGGCTAGGGAGACGATGCGTCTGTGCGCACACGCTCATTAGAAATAATCAATCAACCAACCAACCAACCTCCCAGGCCAGCGCTCCAACAAATCCCTCAAAAGCTAGAGATGAAAGGATAGGGTAGGTAGAAAATGTACGCTATAGGGTGAACACTGTGAGGGCTTGCAATGCACATTAGGGCATATAAATAAGACAATGTACATTCGGGGCAGGGGGTCATCCGTAAAATTTACACTGAGGACAGGAGGTTGGGGAGACAACGTACATTAAAAATATTCAAACAACCAACCAACCTCCCAGCCAAGCGCTCCAACAAATCTCTCAAACGACTCGGAGCCGCGGCAGTTGGATAAAATCGCATTCTTCTCCTCCTGGCCGTAGGCAACGTAAACAACAGCAATCTTGTGCGTCTCGCGACACGGCAGACTGTCGAGATGCTTGAGCTCTCTAGCCAGCTGGGCGGTCTTGTCTAACAGGCACAGGTGCTCCCGACGCTCCCAGGTGAGAAAGCCGAGCTGATTGACCAGGTGGCGGCACTGGTAGAACGGGCTCATCGGCTCCTGCACCGCCACCGGGGCCTCCTGGGCTGGCACGGACAGCAGCGAGTCAGCGGTGCCGGCGATGTGCGCGCTGTCCAGCATGTGCTGAGCGGCGATCTGCTGGATGGCCACGTCTTCGTGGCTAGCAACGACCGAATCCCTGCGGGCATGGCGAACCAGCAATTCAGAGTTTAGTGAGAAGGTTGGGCTAGCTACAGAATGGGATAAGCTTCTCAAATGGCTACCCAACCGGCCCCAGGGTCGCCACACTTGGCTCAGCGCGCTGCACTTACTTTGGCTCCGCAGGCACGTTGAGCAGGACGCTGGGCGTCAGCAGGCACTCCGGACTCGTCTCGCCAATGTGGACCAGCAGCCGGTCGAGGAAGTCGCCGGATTCGGCGTCAGCTTCGGTCTCATCGACGAGTTGGAGCTGTTCAGCGGGAGCGGCGTCAGAGCTAGCGGAAGCCTCGGCGTTGCTCGCGTCATCAGCCGAGGCCGAGGCCGAACTGGTCGGAAAAGGCAGCGGCGTTCGCGCCTGATAGTCCGGCAGGGCCTTGGCGACCGTGGTCGGCGAGAGCTTCTCCAGCAGGCTGCGGACCGCGCGGTCGGAGCCGTTAGGGCAGAACAGCAGGCCCAGATCCCAGGCGAACTTGCCGCAGATTGAGCGCACGATGGCGCGCGACAAAGTCCGGCTGGACAGCGGCGCTGAGGCGGCGGCATCTGGCGACGCCAGGGCGGAGATCTCCACCAGGCTGAGCAGCAGGCGCTTGTCGATGGCCAGGATCTGCAGGGGGCGGGGGGTCAGCGCTCAGAATGCCGGCCGTGGTCTTCCCAGGCTCCGACTATTCTGCATCGCTCACTCACCTGGGTATTGGGCTGGTTCAGCACCTCCTGGCTGAGGTCGCCCAGCTGGAAGTCCAAGTCGTGCTGCTCGGAGACGCCGCAGTCCAGCCGGGTGGCGCCAGCCAGGCCCTTGGGAAACTGGCCCAGGTGGTTCACCAGGTGCTGCTTAGCGGATGAGGCGCGCAGCGAAGCCAGCCGGGCTGTGGAATCCGGCGAACCAGGCGGCCAGCAGGACTCCAGCTCGGTCAGGACCGACATCGCCTCGAACACGAGGCCGCGCGGGTGCGAGTCGTGATAGTCCAGCAGGCCCTGCATGGGCAGCACCATGCACCAGGCGATCAGGCAGTCCACTAGGCTGCACAGCAGCAGCCGGGTGCCCGCCGGCATCGGCGACTTCGGGTCCGACTCTGCGGTTGCCACATGGACGAGAATATTGGTGTCTATGCGGACAGGGCGGACAAACTGACTGACAGACAGACAGACAGACAGGCAGACAGACAGACAGAGACAGACAGACAGGCAGACAGACACACAGACAGACAGACAGAAGACAGACAGAAAGACAGAAGACAGACAGGCAGACAGACAGACAGGCAGACAGACAGACAGAGACAGATAGACAGGCAGACAGACACACAGACAAAAAGAGAGACAGAGGACAGACAGAAAGACAGAAGACAGACAGGCAGACAGAAGACAGACAGAAGACAGACAGGCAGACAGAAGACAGAAGACAGACATGCAGACAGAAGACAGACAGACAGGCAGACAGACAGACAGACAGACAGACAGACAGACAGACAGACAAACAGACAGACAGAAGACAGACAGGCAGACAGAAGACAGACAGAAGACAGAAGACAGACAGGCAGACAGAAGACAGACAGAAGACAGACAGACAGGCAGACAGACAGACAGACAGACAGACAGCCACTCACTGTACATGCTGAGCGCGTGTCGCACGGCATCGCCCAGCGCTTTGACGACGTCCACGTGAATCTGCGGCAGGGCGATGGCCAGCTGGCCAGCCAAGTCGCACAGCACGGCCAGCAGGTCGGCGGCCAGTTTGGCCGGCTGAGCCTTGAAGGCGGGCGCGGGCTTCAGCACCCGGAGCAGCTTGGCGAAGCACTCGCGTACGCGCATCACGTACAGCTGATCGTTGAGGGCCTCCTCCTCGGGCGAGCAGCGCGCGGCCAGGAGCTGGTAGGCGAACAGGGCCAGGCTGCACATGGCGAGGCTGCGGCTCTCCTCGGCGGGGTCCTGGCTGATCACCAGGTCCAGCACGTCCAGCACCCGCTCCGGCATCTCCGGACACGGGCAGAGTCGCAGCGGCCAAGGCGGACAGTCTGCGGTGTCGTCGGCCGCGCCGCCGGGCTCGAGGAAGTCCATGGCCGAGTCGCCGAAGTACACGGGAAAGGCCAGCAGGGAGCCGACGGCGGCCACGGCGGTCACCCGGCAGCGAGCTCGGCGAGCGGCGGTTGCGGAGTCGCCAATGCGGAGAATCTCATCGAACGAGCAGATTCTCTTGGCGCCTCTGAAGCATTGGTTGGGCAGATATTTTCTGCCTGTTCACAGACACATCTGCTAACTGATATCTGCTACCTGCTCACAGACACATCTGCTACCTGTTCACAGACACATCTGCTACCTGTTCACAGACTCATCTGCTACCTGTTCACAGACACATCTGCTACCTGTTCACAGACACGTCTGCTACCTGTTCACAGACTCATCTGCTACCTGTTCACAGATATCTGCTACCTGTTCACAGACACATCTGCTACCTGTTCACAGACTCATCTGCTACCTGTTCACAGATATCTGCTACCTGTTCACAGACACATCTGCTACCTGTTCACAGACTCATCTGCTAACTGTTCACAGATATCTGCTACCTGTTCACAGACACATCTGCTACCTGTTCACAGACTCATCTGCTAACTGTTCACAGACTCATCTGCTAACTGTTCACAGATATCTGCTACCTGTTCACAGACTCATCTGCTAACTGTTCACAGATATCTGCTACCTGTTCACAGACACATCTGCTACCTGTTCACAGACTCATCTGCTAACTGTTCACAGACATCTGCTACCTGTTCACGGACACAGCAAGACAAATATCTTCCCATACTGTCTGACACTCACCTAATAAAGTCTAGAGCCAGCAGGTGCGAGCACGGCAGCGGAGCGCTGAAGAAGCCGGGCCCAGCGTGCTCCAGCACCTCGTAGACGGCGGCTAGCTGATCGCCGCCGGCCAGCACCGAGTGCAGAATCCAGTAGAACTGCGCCAGGTGCTTCGCCGACACGTCGTTGTCGTGCCGACGGACGGTGGCGCGGCAGAGCAGACGGAGAGCCTTCAGACGAGCTTCCTGGAATTTGCCGGCCGGCAGACGGCAGGCGGCCAGCAGCCAGGGCACGATGTGCGCCACCGGCGGAATGAAGGCGGGCGCGCCTCGGGGCGGCCGGCGCCGGGGCCGCTTCAACTGCGGCGGCAGCAGCGAGGCGGAGGAGCCGCTCGACCGGACGCCACTTCGTCGTGAGCGTCGCCGACGACGACCAGAATCGGCAACGTCGGTGCCGTCAGCGACGTCATCAGTTTCCGCGTCGGCGTCATCGGCCCTGTCGTCGCGGTCAGAAGCGGCTGCGTCCTCAGCATCGGCGGAGTCTTTGTCGGCTGCCGGGATGTCCTGGCCGGCGGTGAGGGTGGCGAAGCCCGCCGAGGAGGCCGCGTCGGCAGTCAGCGTCGCCATGGGCGAGTCGCCGCCGAATTCCTCACGCGCTTCGTTGTCGAAGTCAGCATCGTCGACTTCCTCGTCGATGTCGCAGCTAAATTCGTCGATTTCGTCCGAGTCATCGGATTCTGGACGGTGTTGATGGCGAAGCTTGGGAGAATTAGCATGCCAGAGACTCTCGGCCGACATGGCTTTGGGAAGTTGGGAGGTCAAAAAGGTAGGGAAGGAAACGGAACTCACGCGAGCCGCGGCGCACGTAGGCGAATTGCTGATTGAGGCGCAGGTACAGCAGCTTGTCCAGCATGTTGCCCAGGTGGCTGTACACGTCGGCCAGGATGCTCGGGTCCTCGATGTTGTTCACGTCGCCAAGGCAGCCAATCATTCGGCGCCAGAGTAGAGCCGATGACAGAGTGTGCCCGCCGCCGCTAGCAGCGGACTGAGGGCTGGCAAAGGGATCGAACCACGGTTGCCCTGCTCCCGTCTTCCTTTGCCCTATGGGATTCACTCCTAAGTGTCACTCAATTAGCCCGTCTGTCGCTCAATATCCCCATGGCTACTCTAATATCCCCATAGCTACTTAAATATCCCCATAGCCACTCAAATATCCCAATGGTCACTCAAATATCCCCAGGGCTACTCAAATATCTCCATGGTCACTCAAATATCCATATGACTATAAAAATATCCCTTCAGCCACTTAATTATCCCCTTCAATTCAAATTAGGAGGCAGATGCTGACCAAACAAAAGCCTAAATTATCATTAAGAATCATAAAAACCCCAGAGGCTTGTGCCTACCCTCCAGCAGCAGCGCCACCAGCAGTGCCATCAGTAGCAGTGGCGACATCCGCGGCGCTGCCTGACACCGGAGCAGCGGTGGCAGCAGCAGCCACGGACCCGGCCGGCGCCGACCCGGACGTCTCCTCGGCCAGAGCCAACGGGGCGGCCGCCGCCCCATCGCCGCTGCTGCTGTTGAGCTTTTCCCGGCTGAGCCGCAGCACGGCCGCGGTCTTGGTGTCCATGCTGCTGATCAGATCCTCCTCCACCACGACGGCAGCTGCTGCGGCGGCGGCGGCGGCGGCTGCTGCTGCATCCGCTGCATCGTCCAGTGCGTTGTCGGCGATCGCACCCGATGTTGGCGGCTCGTCTGGACCGCCAACTCCGACGTCCACGGCGCGACTGCCGGCTCCGCCGCCTCCGACTTCTTCGCCAAGAGCTGATTGGGAGTGCTCAGAGGGCGAGGACATCTGGTGCTGCTGGTGCTGGGGCTGCGGACGGCCCAGCCGCTCCTTGGCCAGCATCACGTATTCATCGTTAATGGACTGGTTCGAGACGGTGTCGGAGTCCGCCGGGGCCGGCTTGTACTCGAAGTCCTCGTTGATCTGCGCAGCATGGTGGCAGGACGGGGTGTTATTGAAATTGGGGGTGAACAGCCCGACTGACTTGAGGACTAGTGAGTTGGACCAGCGGTCCGACTTGAGGATCAGTGGACAGAATTGAGGACCAGGGAGATGGACCAGCTGTCCTAACTGAGGACCAGTGAGATAAACCATTGGACCGACTTGAGGACCATTGAGATGGACCATTGGACCGACTTGAGGACCATTGAGATGGACCATTGGACCGACTTGAGGACCAGTGTGAGATGGACCATTCGACCGTCTTGAGGACCAGTGAGATGGACCATTGGACCGACTTGAGGACCAGTGAGATGGACCATTGGACCGACTTGAGGACCAGTGAGATGGACCATTGGACCGACTTGAGGACTACTGAGACCAGCGGCCAGACTTGAGGAATTGGGATACGGACAGAGTATGAATTGGGACAAGAAACTAAGCTCACATTGTCATCCTCCTCTGCCGACGCGAAATTATCATCCTCGTCGTCAATCATCTGAGGCGACGCCTGCGGACAGCCGCTGCCGACGGAGCCTTCGGCCGCCTCAGGCGATTCGAAATGCGTCGGCAGCAGCGTGGCCGTACCCGACGGCGGCGGCTGCTGCTGGGAGCCGCCGCCCATTGCCGGCCGCGGCGAAGGCGACGAAGACTCCGAGGCCGTCTCCGGCGACTGGGGCGACGAGGACGGGCCGCGGTTGGAGCCGCCGCCAGCGCCGCCGCCGGCACCAATGAGCGGCCGAGTCTCGGAGCTCAGCGAAGAAGCACCGCGCAGTCCGCCGCCGCCGCCGCCGCCGCCGCCAAAGGGGGTGCCCGGCGGCTCCAGCGACGTCTCGCGCGTGTTGCCGAGGCTGCGTGCCAAAGGCAGCGACTGCTGCTGGCTGCCGAACTCGCCGGTAGTGGACGCAGCCGAGATGGACTCCGAGTCCGAGTAGCTGACGCTGGCCGAAGCCGCTGCAGCAGGTGCGGTGCCGGCGGCTACCGCTTGCAGCTTCTCAGCGGCAGCCGCGGCCGTAGAGCCGGCAGCGGCGACAAGCGGGATGGCTTTGGCCGATGCGACAGACGCGTTGGACGCCAAGGCTGCGGTCGCCGCTGCTGACGTCGGCTGCGACGGAGAAGGACTGCCCTCGCACAGCTGCTTGCGGATGGAGCTGTTGTCTGCGGCAACGTCAGGGGGATGCAGCGGTGAGAGACTTGATTTTGCAGGTGTAAAGGGATTTTCAATCTGGGAGTGCTCAACTCGAGTCTGAGGATCTGGGGAGTGCTCAACTCGAGTCTGAGGATCTTAGGAGTGCTCAAATCGAGTCTGAGGATCTGGGGAGTGCTCAACTCGAGTCTGAGGATCTTAGGAGTGCTCAACTCGAGTCTGGGGATCTTAGGAGTGCTCAACTCGAGTCTGAGGATCTGGGGAGTGCTCAAATCGAGTCTGAGGATCTTAGGAGTGCTCAACTCGAGTCTGAGGATCTGGGGAGTGCTCAACTTGAGTCTGAGGATCTTGGGGGTGTTAAAAATTATAGATAAGCCAAGAAGGTAAAGCGAACCTTCAATTTTTTGCAGCGAGAAACTGTCGGCCACGCCGATGTGCCGCCCGCCGGCCGCCACCTCCACCAGCCCGGCCAGGCGTCCGGCGTGCTGGTGCCGCTGCGGGGTGCCGTGGCTGCTGCCGCCGCCGCCGCGAGTGCCAGTTTTGTCTGAATTCAGCGGTAATCAAAGGAACATCTAAGCTGAGCAAAATCTTGATTTAAAAAATGGAAAATTTTTTATTTTAAAAAGTTTATTTACCCCTTCGCTTGACCCGCTTGGGCCCAGTGACCAGCCGGTCCATCGGCAGGTTCAGCAGGTCCAGCTTGTAGACATCGCTAGCCAATTTTTTAGTGCAGAACTCCAGAGTTTTCTGCGGTTGGATTGGGGGAATGGTGACTGTGGGCAATATCTGATAATTTATCCACGTATCTCGTAGTACTCACATTCCATTCCACAATCAGGGGACTCCATTTGGTCAGCTTGGACAGCACGTCCACCAGCCGGTCCCACATGTGGTCGCTGATGTTTGAGTAGTGCAGGGCGTACAGCCAGGTGGTGAACAGGGTCTGCGTGTTAGTGGGAGAGCGATCTGAATGCTCTAAACTGTTGAAAAATTACATTCTAGCTCACACAATTATTCAAAAATCATTCATTCTTTCACATACTCACTCATTCACATACTAACTTATTCACTTGCTTATTTACTCACTCACTTACGCATTTATGCACTTACTTACTCACTCTCTCACTCGCTCTCTCACTCACTCACTCACTCACTTACTCACTCACTCATTTACTGGCTCACTCACTCACTCACTCACTCACTGACTGACTGACTGACTTACTCATTTACTCACTCACCCACTCACTCACTCACTTACCCACTCACTAAATAACTTATAAAGGTACCTAGAAATGTATAGCAACGATTCAAATAGAATGTCAGCAGGGTCGGTCGCCTCATTGATTAAAATTTATCTCAATGAAAACTCAGCGAGGCATTGGCTATCCCTGCTTGATCAGACAAGCCTAGCTCTATGCCAGCGGCAATTCAAATCACGCGACGGGCGGATCCGACAAACCAGAACTGACTTGATTATCTGAGCGAGTCCGCCCAGCTGGCAAGGAAAGCTAACAGCTACGGTATGGGCTTTTCTATAGGCAAAACATTTAGGCTGACCTGTAGAAAGTTGTTAGCGATCATTGAAGCCACGGTTTCTTCCGATTTAGGCTTAGAGTAGAGCTTGCTGGCCACAGTGAACAGAACGTTCAGCAGCTGATTCCTGGGTGCCAATGATTATCAAGCAACTCGAAGAGCGGTAAACAAATCAATATAATTAGTTTACGAGGCTACTTAAAGTGCAATTGAGAAGGAGCAGAATGGATTGCTAATCTAAACCAGCCTTGAGATGAAGGAGCAGAATGGATTGCTAATCTAAACCAGCCTTGAGATGAAGGAGCAGAATGGATTGCTAATCTAAACCAGCCTTGAGATGAGGGAGCAGAATGGATTGCTAATCTAAACCAGCCTTGAGATGAAGGAGCAGAATGGATTGCTAATCTAAACCAGCCTTGAGATGAAGGAGCAGAATGGATTGCTAATCTAAACCAGCCTTGAGATGAAGGAGCAGAATGGATTGCTAATCTAAACCAGCATTGAGATGAAGGAGCAGAATGGATTGCTAATCTAAACCAGCCTTGAGATGAAGGAGCAGAATGGATTGCTAATCTAAACCAGCATTGAGATGAAGGAGCAGAATAGATTGCTAATCTAAACCAGCCTTGAGATGAGGGAGCAGAATGGATTGCTAATCTAAACCAGCCTTGAGATGAGGGAGCAGAATGGATTGCTAATCTAAACCAGCCTTGAGATGAGGGAGCAGAATGGATTGCTAATATAAACCAGCCTTGAGATGAGGGAGCAGAATGGATTGCTAATCTAAACCAGCCTTGAGATGAAGGAGCAGAATGGATTGCTAATCTAAACCAGCATTGAGATGAGGGAGCAGAATGGATTGCTAATCTAAACCAGCATTGAGATGAAGGAGCAGAATGGATTGCTAATCTAAACCAGCATTGAGATGAAGGAGCAAAATGGATTGCTAATCTAAACCAGCCTTGAGATTAAGGAGCAGAATGGATTGCTAATCTAAACCAGCCTTGAGATGAGGGAGCAGAATGGATTGCTAATCTAAACCAGCCTTGAGATTAAGGAGCAGAATGGATTGCTAATCTAAACCAGCATTGAGATGAAGGAGCAGAATGGATTGCTAATCTAAACCAGCCTTGAGATGAAGGAGCAGAATGGATTGCTAATCTAAACCAGCCTTGAGATGAAGGAGCAGAATGGATTGCTAATCTAAACCAGCATTGAGATGAAGGAGCTGAATGGATTGCTAAGATTGCTAATCTAAACCAGCCTTGGGATGAAGGAGCAGAATGGATTGCTAATCTAAACCAGCCTTGGGATGAAGGAGCAGAATGGATTGCTAATCTAAACCAGACTTGGGATGAAGGAGCAGAATGGATTGCCAATCACCAAGTAGGCTGCTGCAGGTTGTAGAGCCGCATCAGCGCTTCGTGCGAAGAGCTGTTAGCCAGGTTGGCCATGGCCTGCTGCATGTGGATGACGGCGTGGCGAAGCATCTGCAGCATCTTCTGCGCCACCAGGTGCAGATCGCGCCGCTGCTGCGGATCTCGCGCGGGCATGAAGAACACGCTTGCCGAGTTGCTGAAGAACACCTGAGGACAGGCGCGAGAATATGGGGATAGCAGCAACTGGATTCAGGTCTGAACTGGTTAAATCCCAGCAATTCTAGGATTTCTTCTAGGGGGGCCCTAGAAACTGAGCAGCTGGGAGGGTAGCAACCCAGGCAACTGAGCAGCTGGGAGGGTAGCAACCCAGGCAACTGAGGATTTGGGATAATAGCAGCCCTGGCAACTGAGGATTTGGGAGGGTAGCAGCCCAGGCAAATGAGGATTTTGGAGGGTAGCAGCCCAGGCAACTGAGGATTTGGGAGGGTAGCAGCCCAGGCAACTGAGGATTTGGGAGGGTAGCAGCCCAGGCAACTGAGGATTTGGGAGGGTAGCAGCCCAGGCAACTGAGGATTTGGGAGGGTAGCAGCCCAGGCAACTGAGGATTTGGGAGGGTAGCAGCCCAGGCAACTGAGGATTTGGGATGGTAGCAGCCCAGGCAACTGAGCAGCTGGGAGGGCTTCAATCCTAGAAGTCAATCCGAATCGAGAAGCCGCCAGCCGCACCTGCACAATGCAATGATAGCCCGCGGCCACGGAAGCTCCAGAAGGATGGCCGGCAGCCTCGTCGGCGTCAACTGCAGTCAGGTAGGAGTCGCTGCGCACCGAGCGCCGACTAGGAGAGGACTCGCTCGGCGTGTGCATGCTCTGGGCGTCGTCCTCGGAGCAGCCGGGCTGCGTTGGGCATGAAATGAGATCGAAAATCGGGTTAAAAGCACGCGCATTCGGACCAAAGTCCATTAACAGACACTGCAGAGCAGCCTCACATAATATTTAGCCAATAGAGATTGCAGAAATGATTTCCCCCCCCCCGAACCCTAGAACTCGGTAAAGCCAACGAACCTGCATCTGGTGCTCGCTAGAACTCTGCCCGATGGCCGGATCCGCACTGGGCGGCAGCTGCTGCGGCGGCGGCTTTTGCGGCTCCAGCATAAACGGCGGCCGCTTTGATCCCTTGGCGCTCAGCCAGCTGTCGTAGGCGACAACCACAGAGCGGATGGTGAGGTGAAAGTCGATGGGGAACAGGAAGGCCTGTCTGAACAGCTCGTGCAGCAGGTTGACGCTGGAGCGCCGGCTGTACAGAACTTCGCGCACGTTGGCGATCTGGGCGTCGGTGAACCGGTGCTGCGACGAGCCCGACGTTGCGTTGCCGCCAGACGCTCCGCCGGCTCCCACGACGGCCGGGTCGTTCGGATCCGAGTTGTTCGTGTTCTGGCTGGACAGCGTGCTGGCGTTGCTGCCCGGCACCGGCTCGTCCGACAGCAGCGCGCCGCCTGCCGAGCCGGCCTGGCCTCCGCCCGACTCGGCCGCGTCGCCCTGGTCGCAGCCGCCCCCGTCGGCCGCCGACGACCCTCCGGCGCCGCTGCCACCGCCTAGCGCGGACGACGCGCCCCCTGCGGCGGCTCCGGCTGCCGAAGTGGCCGTCGACGACTCGCCGACACCTGCTGCGGAAGCGCCGCCGGAAGTTGACGATGCGGCAGCGGCGCTGGCAACGGCGGACGTGGCGCTGGCCACAGAGGCAGCGTGCTCCTTGTCCCTCTGCTGCTTGCTGCGGAGCAGGGCCGTTGAAAAAGCAGAAGCCATAAGCCTGTGCTAAACTCACCTAAACCTTCCATAGCCCGTGCTAAACCCACCTTAACCTTCCATAGCCCGTGCTAAACCCACCTTAACCTTCCATAGCCCGTGCTAAACCCACCTTAACCTTCCATAGCCCGTGCTAAACCCACCTTAACCTTCCATAGCCCGTGCTAAACCCACCTTAACCTTCCATAGCCCGTGCTAAACCCACCTTAACCTTCCATAGCCCGTGCTAAACCTACCTTAACCTTCAATAGCCCGTGCTAAACCCACCTAAACCTTCAGTAGCCTGTGCTAAACCTACCTTAACCTTCAATAGCCCGTGCTAAACCCACCAAAACCTTCAATAGCACGTGCTAAACCCACTTAAACCTTCAGTAGCCTGTGCTAAACCCATCTAAACCTTCAGTAGCCTGTGCTAAACCCACTTAAATCTTCAGTAGCCTGTGCTAAACCCACCTGATCCTACGGTCAATATATGATTACATTTTTAATTATAAATCTATAATTAGTTTAGCTGCCAGGTCGAGCAGTCAAAATACACGCAAATTCCGAATAGCCAAGCCTGCCTTTGCTACACTGCCGAGTTTTCCAAATGCAAAATGTTTACCAGATTCTATTTGGGGCGTTGGTAATAAATCTCTGTGGCACAGGCTGCAAATGTTGCAATAGCATAAATTAGCTAAATGTACGTCGAGTCCACACAAACCTTTCGCGACTAGAAGCCTCCTCTTTGTGCACAATAACAAACCGGGTGAGCCAGTTGAGCAGCACAGTCTGGTAGGGATAGAGCGACGGCTGGTGAGTCCTGGCCTCGCCGGCCTTGCCATTCTCGGCGAACACGCGGTTCCAGCTGTCCACCTCGGCAACCACCATCTGGCGGCTGTCGTAGATGCTGAACTGCTTGTTTAGCCGGGGGAAAAGCGCGTCAAGATAATGGCGCTGGAAGCTGCGGAACAGGTAGCCGAAGCAATCCTTGTGCTTGCTTGAGCAGTCCTTCTCCCACAGGATTTTGTGCGTCTCGCTAACCATGCAGGTTAGCAGGTGGTCCAGCAGATCCTCCGTCTGATCCTTGGGAGTCTCGGATTCCGGCGCAGACGTCTTGGACAGGATTGGGCTGAGCTCCACAGGATTGACTGCGCCGCCGCCGAGCTGTGCGCGAGGGGGGTCAGGGGGTCAGGGGGGTCAGGGGTGTACGGCTATTGGCTTACTGAGACTGGCTTGGTGGTTCGGGAGGCTCTCTACTCTTCAGGATGGTTTAGGGGCGGCTCTCTACTCTTCAGGATGGTTTAGGGGCGGCTATCTACTCTTCAGGATGGTTTAGGGGCGGCTCTCTATTCTTCAGGATGGTTTAGGGGCGGCTATCTACTCTTCAGGATGGTTTAGGGGCGGCTCTCTACTCTTCAGGATGGTTTAGGGGCGGCTCTCTACTCTTCATGATGGTTTAGGGGCGGCTCTCTACTCTTCAGGATGGTTTAGGGGCGGCTCTCTACTCTTCATGATGGTTTAGGGGCGGCTCTCTACTCTTCAGGATGGTTTAGGGGCGGCTCTCTACTCTTCAGGATGGTTTAGGGGCGGCTCTCTACTATTCATGATGGTTTAGGGGCGGCTCTCTACTCTTCATGATGGTTTAGGGGCGGCTCTCTACTTTTCATGATGGTTTAGGGGCGGCTCTCTACTCTTCAGGATGGTTTAGGGGCGGCTCTCTACTCTTCAGGATGGTTTAGGGGCGGCTCTCTACTCTTCATGATGGTTTAGGGGCGGCTCTACTCTTCAGGATGGTTTAGGGGCGGCTATCTACTCTTCAGGATGGTTTAGGGGTGGCTATCTACTCTTCAGGATGGTTTAGGGGCGGCTCTCTACTCTTCAGGATGGTTTAGGGGCGGCTATCTACTCTTCAGGATGGTTTAGGGGCGGCTCTACTCTTCAGGATGGTTTAGGGGCGGCTCTACTCTTCATGATGGTTTAGGGGCGGCTATCTACTCTTCAGGATGGTTTAGGGGCGGCTCTCTACTCTTCAGGATGGTTTAGGGGCGGCTCTCTACTCTTCGGGATGGTTTAGGGGCGGCTCTCTACTCTTCAGGATGGTTTAGGGGCGGCTCTCTACTCTTCAGGATTGGTTAAGGAGAAGTTTGAACTAGCCCAATTGCCGATATGTAGCGATCTTGCTGCAGACAGAATTAAATCAGCAACAAGCGTGAAAAACAACCTGGTGATGATCGGCGCCCGCACTGCCGGCGCCGCTATTGCTCGGAGATCTGGGCGGCCGCGAGCCGGCGCCGCCCGAGAGCGGGCACTGCTCAGGCGTCAGGTCGCTGGCCAGCTGAGGCACCAAGGCGGCGAACATTCGATGGCATTCCTCCGGGGCGGGCTCGCGGCCGGAGCCCATAATCTGGTAGAACATGACGAATAGGCGGATGCCGTCTTTCCTAGTGCGAAGGGCATTCTGGGAGTGCAGCAGCTTGCTGAGCAGCCGGCCGATGCAGTGAAATTGCCAGCGGCGGTGGACCAGTTCAGGTAGGAAAACAAGGATTTTCTGCAGTTTGCAAGGCGGTTACTGATTTGAGAATTCAAATATGTTTTAAAAAGCTGGTAGGCCTAATGCTTGGCTGCGGCAAAAGTACTATCGTTTCTTTTAATTAAAGCCTACCTCAAAAATGCTGATTGCAGACTCCAGCTCTTCCTTATGCGCCTTGTTCACTGCAAAATGAATTAACTTGATAATGAATTAGTAGATAAAATATAATAAATTGCACTTGGCCTTAAAAACAGTCCAAACTCCAAAGCATACCTCTTTGCTTTAATTCTGCTTCAACCTGAATAAAGAAGTCATAGAATAGGAAGAAAATTAGTGAGTAGTTGGCCTTGAAGAACTGTTGAGCCTCAAGGTCACTTGTATTCTCTAAAAAGAGTTTATTATAGATGGGAGCAAATTTAATACTCTTGAAAAACTTGGGCTCAAAATAAGTAATTTAGTTTTACACTACTATAAATAATTTGAGTTAATAAAAATCTCACTGCAATCAAAAAATTATACATTTTATAGTTTTGCAAGTCATAGGCTCATAGCATAAACTCTATTATATCTATGGTCTCTAACAAACTATATAGAGGCATTTTGTAGATTTTATAGAAAAAATATTAAAAAATGGTAAATATTATACTTAAGTCACCAAAACACTTTGGTATTAATCAATTAAAAGTTTTATAATTCAATAAAAATACAATAGCTAGATGCATTATTTGAAAGGCTCTGCTAACTATTTGTGAATAAATCTGAATTAGGCTGAACAAAACTTCTTAGAATATTATTTATTTAGACACAATGGAGCACAATGGCGCACATAGGGTTTTTGTGTCAGCACATGACACATAATTTTGGGACAGACAAAAAATTGTTCCGTATACACTCTGCTACCTTCTTGACATGATAATAGCTATAACTAGTAAAGTAATAAAATTCTTCAGTTAAGAAACATTATTTCGACCAATTTTCGCAAACTATTTGTATCAATTTATTCTGTTTTTATCTATCGATTTTATAAAAAAACACAAAAGAGACTCCTGACAGAAATTAAACCAAAAGACACTAGACCCTACAGTAAATTTTTTGTGGCAGATGCATCATTTTTAATTATTATTTTGCCTTTATTACAAAACTTTATAAAAATTATACTTAAAAGTTATCCAAAAATATAAAAAGCGCCGATTACTAACCGATAAAGTTCTTTAAGTGCTTTAAACGGGTAGCACAATCTTTTTTGTGTTCCAACACTTTTTGTATGACTCGCTTAGAGTCAAATCGGTTTTTATCATTAGGACGGCGAGAAAACATTTTGATGCAGCATCAACTTTAAAAGATAAAATTATAAAGCAATATTTTTACATGGATATGATTTTGCTAGCTGTAATGTCAACTGAGTGATGGTCGAATGCTACATACTGTATCATATGTCAAAACAGCTTTAAGTTCCTAGAAAAGTTTATATTAATATTTGTAACAAGGACAACTTATGTAGGTCCTTGTCCTTGTCCTTGATTGTTGTCATTGTCCTTGATGTCCTTGATTTGTAATAAAGAGTGTCTGATATAACAAAAGTAATATTTGAATAAAGTATATAATTTATAAAACTGCGTTATATAAATTATTTTTTTAGTCTAAAAAAATTTTTTTTGTGTTAAAGTATTTATTAGGTTAAAAGTAACGTAAAAAAATAAGTTGTAACAATTTACAAACTTGACTCTGAGCAACAAAATAAAAATATTTATCAGAAGCGACTCAGAATTTGAACCATTTACCACTTTAAAAAGATTAGCAGACAACGAATAGCCTAATTATAATTGGCCTAAAGCTTTTCGCTAGACAGGCTATGAGTTTCGGACTAAGTATGCAACTTAGCTAGGCCTAATCCGTAATCGCAAAAAAGCAGCTAGGCCTAGGAACAATATTTTTCCACCTGACTTGACGACTACTAATACTTGTATATTTTTCCTAAAGCTAAGCCTATGCATAGGCCTCTATGTAAATCAACACAATTTTTGTAGTCAATTTTGCAATTTACCTGGGTTCGTATCCATTTCCATTAGCCAAATAACTTGTTGACTTGGGTATTGGCCATGTATGTCATTAAACAACTATTCTTTGGTGGGAGAGTATTTTAATTGCATTCTTTTCTATAATTTTACGTTTTTAGCTTTTTTAATTATAAATTATTGTAAATAAGACATTTACATTACATTTCAATCTGCAGCTTGATGATATAATTTGTTATTCCAACTAAATTTACTAATTTTAAATAATAAAATTTAGACACCTGACCTTTTGATCAGGTATACAGCCCAATGCACAGCCGCAGCTAGTTGTGTGGCACATCCGAGGGCTATATACAGCTTTCAGCCTGATGGGCCACAAGGGCTACCATAAATTTACCTAGTTCAAACTAGTACCTAATCTCAGCTGGGTAGACTAAAGCAATGCTAGATTAAGTGCTTTGCTCAAGGGCACAAATTGTATCCTAGGGCCAGGACTCAAACCCACAACTTTCCAGTCATGAGGCAGGCGCCATAGTCTGGATCATGGAATATATACCCATAAATTTGGGCATGCGTTTGCTTTGCATGCCAAAGTTGGCATGCATAGTTGGCATGTAATGGCACATGGACTAAAAGTTGGCATGCTTGGTTGGCATGCATTGGCATATAATGCATCCATCAATAAAATTTGAAAAAATTTTCTAACTTTAAATGCATATACTCTTAATTTTTTTGTCATAATTTTTGTTTTTGTAGACATCATAATCAACTTAAACAAACAACACATTTGGTTAACACAAAAAAAGTAGTTTAAAAGGTTTCAAGTGGATTGTTTGACCTTTATTTGCTTATTTAAAATTTTTTTATTTGGCGCATATAATGCACATTTTTTTACGTGCATTATGGGCTTATGGCCCAGAAAATTTTTTTTGGGTATGCTGGCAGTACAATCTGGACTATGGGGCAGGCACCCTAGCTACTAGGCTACAATTCCTCTAATTCCAACTAATGCCTTTGTTAGCAGATAAATGGACTATATCATATATTGGTAGACAAAATGACTATATTGTATATTGGCAAACAAAAAGGTGGCAGATGAAGTGGGCAGACAAAATGACCATCTTACTTGGGGAAAAAGTTTGAAGGACCAAAAAAGGTCTTGTGAATTACTTCTTGCCTATGTTTTTCTACTTGCTACATTTTTTAGTATTCTCGTCCAATTTTTTACATTTACATTGCCCATTGTATAATTTACCCCTTAATTTTGCAAATTACCTATTCAAATTTGCCAATTATTCCAACAAAAGCTTTTTAGATAAAAATGAGTATATAATTGATGTATATTTGGCAATGGTAAATTTTTATTTAATATTTTCTTATTGGAAGTTATCTATTAACAAGTATTATGCCAACTTATTCTACTTAATTAAGTGCCACTTAAGAAAATAATTTTTGTCAATTTAGATAATTTGCCAATTTGGCTATTCAAGCAATAATGAAAGTTTTTTTGCAAAATACCTAGTGCTATAGGCTTGATGCTTATAGTTATAGTGACACTGTCCTATAACTAGCAACTGGGTATTACTAGCTATCCATTTTGCTAACTCCTAAAGTGCATTTATATTATATAAATAGGAAGGTGCAGCTACCCAACTTCTGGACAACCAATGTGCTGTTATGAACAAATGATTAGTGTCACCCAGGGAGGTCCCTTTGTGTCACTGGCAACTATGTTGCTACCTGGAATTGGGAGTTTAGCCATGCAGGTTGCCTGGAAAAAATGCATGAGCTGGTTGAAAATTTCAGGTTTGCATCATAAATAGAAGTATATAGCCTAAGGAATTTAAGTCTGGCCTGCATAAAGGTGGGGCAGATGCTGACTAAGTGTTCAGCTGACTTGTCACCTAAGTTGCAGAAGTTGCATGTGGTGCTAGGAATGCTGCCCTACAGGTGCTAGTGCCTAAAAAGCAAGAGGGTCATGGTGGCAGCTGGATATCCCTCAGCAAAAGCCAAAGGAGAAGGTTCTGGAGCTGGCAAGAGGGTTGTAGAACAATACCTCTAGATTGCCTGCAATTGATCCAGTTTGCCCAGAGCAAGTATTGTTGGGTCCTGACCCACATTTTAATCCATGAGTTGATAAGCAAGAGGGGGTCAGGATTAGGGGCTTAGGCCCAATTGAGGATCCAGATGAGCTAGCTTTTGCAAGTACATCAGCAAGCTCATTTCCTTGGAAACCCTCATACAGGGTATATATGTGGTATTTCAAGTAATGTACTATCTATGCCTTAGTGGGTTGCTTTCATGGGTATAAGTTGTGCAACTGGCCTATGCCCAGTTAATTTATGCACAAGGCTTTATATTAATGTGACCTTGTACATATGTAGAAACCCTACTATGTAAATAAATTTTGCCAGATCAAACCTGAAACTAAAACACAATGCAGATGTTCTAGACCACCAAGCTGCTTAACTTCCTTTTACAAAACAAAATGAGTATGTTTCTATTAGTTTTTATATGTTTGGTAGTGGCTCATTTTTATGAAATAATTTTCTTATTAAAAGTTATCTGCTAGCAAGTATTTTTCCAACCTGCCCTAGTTAATTAAGTGCCACTTAAAAAATGATTTTTGTCAATTTAGTTTATCTGCCTATTTTTGGCTATTTAAAAAATGAAAGCTTTTGTAAAAAATGCCTACGTTATATATAAAGTTATTGATTTCTTAAGTCACATTCTTTAAAGTCCATTTATTGTATTTTTATAGTTGCCTTGCTCTACATAACCTAATTTTTGATATACTTGACATGTATATTAATATATTGTAAACCTAGCTGGATAATTTGTAGAAAATTAAAAAATTTGCTGTGTAAAAATATTGAAATGTTGGAAATGTATTATTTAAAATGTTTAGTTAAGCTAGTAAATTGCTAAAACATTGATAGTTTTTAGGACAAGATGAAAGACTTGTTGTGAATTTAAAAATTCATATGAAAATTTTTACTTGCACTAAAATGATAGTTGTTTATGGACAATAATTCATAGGATTACAGCTATAGAGACTTAGAGCTTGAGGCCCACATGATTTTTTTGTAAAGGATACAAGAAGGAAACATAAAGGAAAAGAGCACAATTCACAAGTAAAACACTCTACAAAGTTCTAACAGTTAAAAGTCTTCAACTTTATCAGTTTTCAATGTAAAGATATCTTATTGCATGATAGTTTTCAATTTTTTCTAGTTTTAATACATTTAATGATTAGCACAAAAATTTTGTTTATTTCATTTGATGTTAAACCTGCGCCAATAGAGTTATTTAAAGTAACTGCCTTAATTGCAATCGAAGACTTCTACTAATGTCCTCTTTCAGACTTTCACCCTGCAGTTCTAGCAGCTGAAGGACACAGTGCCGCAAGCGTTACACCATTAGATTTGCACCTACCATCAGGTGCTGTCCCGCAGCTATGTCTTCACTGTTGCTATGCTTATTTCTATTGTCTTACTGCGGTCCTCAGCTCACTGCAGCCAGTCAAAAGTACTCAGTTGAGCCCATTGGCTCCGGCTTCTTCAAGGAGCAGCAACGGCTAGGCCAGCAGGTGGCTGATAAGCTCGAATCTCGCGAATTCGTCATCACCAGCCTGGCCAAGAATCCGCGGGTCCGCCTGGACTCCGGGCCGTTCTCAGCCACGCACTATGTGCAGGCCAACCTGCACAGCCAGCTGGCCGCCATCAACCTCACTCACGTGAACTTCCAGCCCTCCGTGCACTACATCAGCTCGCATTTGGAGCCGCCCGAGGGTCCCCGGTCGCACACCGCCCTGCACCTGTTGGCTCACATCGATCCCACGCCGGAGCCTGCCGCGTTGAATCGCAATGCCAGAGTCTGCTTTGAGGTCCACGTGCGGGCCAAGGCCGACGGTAGGACTGAGGTGAGAATTTCGTTTAGATGAGGCAGTTGGTTCTTGACATCCAGGAATCCAGTGACCTATCAGACGTAGATGGCCAGGGTTCTTTTAGTATGCCAGCAATGACTGGATGGTGCAATGACCCTCCCAGCCATGACCAGATGGTGAATTGACCCTCCCAGCCATGACCAGATGGTGAATTGACCCTCCCAGCCATGACCAGATGGTGCAATGACCCTCCCAGCCATGACCAGATGGTGCAATGACCCTCCCAGCCATGACCAGTTGGTGCAATGACCCTCTCAGCCATGACCGGATGGTGCAATGACCCTCCCAGCCATGACCAGATGGTGCAATGACCCTCCCAGCCATGACCAGATGGTGAATTGACCCTCCCAGCCATGACCAGATGGTGCAATGACCCTCCCAGCCATGACCAGATGGTGCAATGACCCTCCCACCCATGACCAGTTGGTGCAGTGACCCTCCCAGCCATGACCAGGTAGTGCAATGACCGGCGAAATGTCCTTAGCAACCAATTAATTTAATCAATACTTGACCCGCATCCGCCAGGTGGGCTACTGCTCCATACCGGTGGGCCAGCACGAGTGCGTGGTGACGGTCACGCTGAAGGCGGCCCTGGCGCACCAGTACACGGGCTCGCCGTCCCGCGTAGAAGCCACCTACAATGCCTACCTGAGCCTGCAGGGCGCCAACACTCGCTGCTACATGTCGGACCACTCGGCCATCCGGCTGCACGAGGAGGCGCGCAGCGTGCCGGGCAGTCTGCCAGTGGTGGCCGCCAGGCAGATCGAACGAGAGATCGACAACGATCTTCGCGTTGTCTATAGGGAGCACAGATTGAAGCCGGGCAACGACTTGCAGGTAAGTTTTTGCCTTTAAGTCGTTTCAATATCTTCAGGTCACCAAAATATCAAATCATTAGGTTGCAAATGTTCTAGATCCCCTCAGTTGGCCTTGTTCCGAATCCCCCGAGGTTGGTTTTGTCCAGATTCCCTCAGGTTGCCAATGTCCCAGATCCCCTGAGGTTGCCCTTTGTCTCAGATCCCCTGAGGTTGCCCTTTGTCTCAGATCCCCTGAGGTTGCCCTTTGTCTCAGATCCCCTGAGGTTGCCCTTTGTCTCAGATCCCCTGAGGTTGCCCTTTGTCTCAGATCCCCTGAGGTTGCCCTTTGTCTCAGATCCCCTGAGGTTGCCCTTTGTCTCAGATCCCCTGAGGTTGCCCTTTGTCTCAGATCCCCTGAGGTTGCCCTTTGTCTCAGATCCCCTGAGGTTGCCCTTTGTCTCAGATCCCCTGAGGTTGCCCTTTGTCTCAGATCCCCTGAGGTTGCCCTTTGTCTCAGATCCCCTGAGGTTGCCCTTTGTCTCATATCCCCTGAGGTTGCCCTTTGTCTCATATCCCCTGAGGTTGCCCTTTGTCTCAGATCCCCTGAGGTTGCCACTTGTCCTAAATCCCCTCGGGTTGCCAATGTCCCAAGAACCCCATGAGGTTGTCATTGTCCCAGATCCCCCAGGTTGCCTTGCTCAGGATCCCCTCCAAAGTTGTTTTTACAAAATATACTGATGTAATTCGCCTTTCTATCGGAAACCCCGCCTGTAGGTTGACATCCTTGTGAAAGAGTTCTCCAAGATTGTCACCTTCAGCCTGGAGGTGCAAATCGAGCCACCCGGCGTTGCGGCAGCCTTCGATCACGTGCTGCTGAACCAGCGCCAAAACTGGGTCACCCGCTGGTCCATCGCGGACGGAAACCGCAGCCTTAGTATCAACGGCACAATCAGCAACGAATATTTCAACGCCAAGTTGTCTACAAAGAGTCTCATCTGTACGGTCTTTGTCCGAGCTCTGTCGCGCGAGTCCTCCGACCGGGTCCGCCTGCGCTGGTTTGTCAAGAAGACCAGCGAACGGGGCGGCAACTGGGTGAACAGGCGGGCCGACGAGCAGGCGGCCATCGTCACGGAGCACCGGCTGTACGACGGTGTCCGCGGCCTGGTGGCGGTGTACAAGGAGGCCGACCTGCTCAACCTGGCCGCCATCTCGGGCGAGCTGGCGCACAGCCAGCTGTGGCTCTACGCCGTCAACGACGCCTTCGTGCCGGAGCGAATCCGCACGGCCAACTGCTACCACAGCAAGGAGGACGTGATCAAGGTCGGCAAGCGCTGCGAATACGTCTATTTCAATGGCACCGAGCGGTCCGGCGGCGACGGTGCCATCATCACCGCCAAGTGGCGCTCGCACACCGTAGAGTTCGCCTTCAACGTCTATTATCCGGTGTTCCCTCTGCGGGTCACCCTGACTGACTCGGAACTGCAGCGGATTCGCGGCTGGCGGGTGCCACGGCTGCCGTTGGGAGCGTCTGGAGCCGGCGGCGGGTACTCTTATCTGCGCCCCGCGCCCCCTCCACCACAACGTCGACGTCTCAGCCGACGCGCTAGTCGACGTCGCTACGGCAGCGGAGGCGGCGGTGCTGGCGGAGTTTACTGTCGGAAGAAGTTCCAGGATGCTCGGGTTCAGGTAAGCAATTCTGTTAATGTGAGCTGCTTAGCCTCTGACGGGCTGTCAATGTCAGCTTCTTGGTCTGTGACGGGCTGTCAATGTCCGTTTCTTAGTCTGTGACGGGCTGTCAATTTTAGCTCAATGTCAATCAACCCGCAAAATCCGCAGGTGTTCACGCGTTTCGTCATGCGCAGCCAGAAAAACGGCGGCGCCCTGCTGTCGATACCGAAGTTCAGCAGCGGCGGCGCGGCCCTGTCAGCCTCTTCAGCCTCATCAATGCCAGCCGACGGCCCGGCAGAGCAGCATCAGCTGCTGGATGTCACCCACTTCGCTGTCGGCCGCCTGGCAGTCAGCGACCCCAGCGTCGCCGCCCTGAAAGGCAGCACCCTTGAAGGCGTGGGCCGCGGCCGGGCGCTCGTGTCCGTCGCCGAGCCGCGCTACGGCAACGCCAGCCTGTCGGTTGGCACCGGCGGCAGCGTCCGAATCAAAAGTGTCGATGCCTACTTTGTCACCAACCTGTCTGTGCTGCTCATAGGCGACCAGCTGATGGGCCGCTACCTGACCGCCCACATCGGCCGGCATTTCGACCGGTTCAACCAGTCCGGCTACGTCCGGCTTGTCATTCAGTTTAGCGACGGCACGTCGGCTGCCGTGGAAGACATCGACCCGGATTACATCACTGTGCAGGTGGGGGTGCACCTAGGTTTTTTGCGCTGTCGAATGCTTGAGCTCGCTACTTTACGCGCCAGACCGTATTATGCAAACGCCATGCCTAATTAACCGCCAAACTTTACTTAGGTCGTGAACTACGACGCCGCCGTGGTCCGGCCGCTGGATCGCAGCCTGCGCACCAACTGGCCAATATTTTACGCCATAGCCGAGGCTGAAGAACGCACTCTGGTCACTGTTCGCCTGCTGCAAAGCGACTTCTGCGGCGGCGGTAGCGGCCGGGGCAGCGGCCGGCCACTGCTGAGGCCGCCAGCTTCGTCTCTGATCGAAGTCCGCGGCCGCGTCAAGTTTCCCAATAGGCGCGAAAGTCCGGCAGCCCCGGCATCCGGATCTGGACCGACGTCGACGTCGGGCTCGCCTCAGTCGCCGCCTACGCTGCGCTCAGGAGCCGTCGGAGGCGACGCTTCATCTAGTGGCGGCGGCAGCGGCCAGGGCGGCAGGCGTGCGCCCAGCGTCAATCTGGACTCCTTCCTGCCGTCCCCGTCTGACTATCAGCTGTTTCCTGGCGACGCCTCCGCCTCGGGCTCGTCTGGTTCTTCATCATCGTCGTCGGGATCCACCGGCTACAGGTCGTCTAGGAACGGCTTCGGCGGTCAGCAGCCACCGGCGAGCTCCAAGGAGGTCCAGCAAGGATCTGGCAGCGGCGGCGGCGGCGGCTCGTTTTCGTCCGCCTCAGCTGCTGGCGGCGGCAAAATGCCGGCCCCGGCTAGACGCTCGCCCTTCCAGATCGGCATGTTTGTGCTGCTGGCCATCTTCTGCCTGGCTGTGATGGTCTTCTTCGTCAACTTCGCCGTGATGTGCGCCAGGTACCGGAAGCATCGCCGGCTGCCAAGCGCCGATTCGAGCGAAGCCGCGCATCGTCAGGCCGCAGCTGACCAGCAACAGCAGCAGCAGCAGCAGCTCCAACACCTGCTTCACCAGCACCAGTCGCCGCTGCCGCTCCACGCCGGCGGAGCTCTGCAGTCGCCTGCTTTGCTGTCGCAGTCCGGCGGCGACCGTCGATCGCCGGGTTCCTCCATCGGGCCGGCCGGCCTGAAGCAGCGCGGCCAGCTGCAGCCAGGCGAGGAGGAGTACACGGACAACAACTGGGTGTGGGTCGGGCTTGACACCCTGCAGGACAAGAAGCTCAGCCGGGACGACGGCACCATCTATCGGCACACGAAGTTTATCCAGCCGGTCAGGTCCGCTGCGCCTGCTGCCAGCGCGGCACCGGCTTCGTCGGCCGCTTCAACCGGCGCGCCGCAGAGTCCAACGGATTCGGCCAGCCATCTGACTACGTTTGGCCGGCACGGCGGCCCTCTAACTGCCACTGTGGCCTCTCCCGCCGCGTCGCTAGCCGCTGCGGCTGCTGCCGGCACCACCTACCAGGGCCAGGAGTGCTCCATCCGCATTGTGGCCAATCCGTTGGAGAGTCTGCAGCCTACCAGGCTGACTCCCAGGCTCGGCACCTCCTCCATGCTTGGGTATGTCGCTACACTCTGAGTGTTGACATCGTCTTAGCGGCAATCAATAACTAACCCCTCACTGTTGCTCTTCCAGCAGCCGTCAGCACTCGCTGGCCATTGACGGCTCCTTGCCGCGGCCGCCGATGCGCACCAGCAGCCGCCGTCTGAGCCCCGGCGCGCCGCCGCCGCTAGCATCGGCGTCGATGTCGGCTTCGCCAGTTCCGCTGCCCGCCGTGGCGGCGCCCTCGCCTCTGCCAGCGTTGAATCCGTGCGCCACTCCGCGCTTCTCCCGCCAGCTGCCGCCGCCTTATTCAGCGGCCTCGTCCTCCTCGTCAACTGCCGGGGCGCGCAGCGGCGACCTGAGCTGGAGCCAGAGCATGCGCCGCATGGACTACGGCCAGCTGCTCGCCTATTTCGACCACATGAAAGAGACCGCCGCGTGAGGGCTGAAATGAAAGCATTCTTCAGCAGCGACTGCCGACTAGCCATTTTTTGTGTCAATTTGCAGGGTGCGATTGCTGATTAATGCAAAACAGCAAGGGCTGTTTGCGTCTTGGATTAGAAATAGTGTATTAGAAAGACTAGCTTGTGATCCCCATTAGGGAAAATGAGGATTTTAAATTTCTTACTCGTCTTAGTGCAGATTTTGATTGATGAAACGAGAGCCGACTGTGTTTCCTTTGTGTTGTGCGGCTGCAGCACTTGCCAATGTAAACTGATTGATTGCTAATATATTGTGCGCAGATTCTGCAGAGCATTGCTATCGAATTATCGCTTTATTTGTTTGTTTCCGTTGTGTTTCTGTCTATTAATATTGAGTTTAGCTGCTAATCCGTTAGTTTTTACATTCGCTTTTTATCGTTCCTGCACTGTTTTGAATTCTCAACGCTTGAGCTTGGTCCAGATAAACGCAATTTCAATTCATCATAGGTTTTTTAAAATTTTGCCTAATCTTACATTGTGAGCCGAAAATTCGCTTTATTATGGGGATTTTATCCCTGCCGCAAGCTGTGGCATTTACATCCACTAATTGGCTCATGTGGCTCGCAATCTAGTCCTCTTTTATTTGTCAGCTCCAAGGAATTTCCTCCGATCAAATTGTATTATAATTCTAGTTTTCATTTATTAGTCCTTTTTTTCCTCAAGCAACTTCACATTTTGATATTCAGCGCAGTTTGTGATGCTTTTCTTCTGTTTAGCTTTTTGTCTATTTTAGACAAATAGCCGCTGCCTCCACAGTTCAATGCAAGCCTGCCTAAACCTGCTAGTCCTGCCCTGCTTGTCACTGGTCTTGTACATAGTTGCAGTGCGTTTTGCATTCGCGAAGTCTCAAATTCCCGTCGCTAATATGTAGTAGAGCTGTCCCTCACTGTGTTGTGTCAGTCATCCTGATTAATTAATGCCACACCTGTCTGTTTCTGTTTTTATTTTTTACAAATTTTTGTCGCTGTGACTTTGTTGGCCGCACTTTGTTAGGTGAGATCCTTTTGGCGAGTGAAGGTAGATTAGCAATCCATCAGGTGCACCAAATTCCCCCGCTGCGCTGTGCTGCCCTTATATTTAATCTATCGTTTTTCTCCGCTAGCATCGGCTCGTTGCGGCTCATTTCAAATGCGCGCTAAAGTCTTAAATATGAATTGCTGTTAATAATAAATATTATCTGCCCGATTGTCCAGCGGATTAATAATAACTGAAGTTTTTGTTTACAATTTGGAAATTGCCGCTTGCTGACGACTGCCTAGTTGCTTTCGGGTTTTTTGCTTTTCATAAAATCGGCCTGCACTTTTACCGGCTCCCGGACTAGATGGGGCCGGGTGGATTATGCCCGGCCTAATCCCTAATCCCAATGATTTTTGCGCCTGCCCCCCGGCGCTTTTGATCGACACGACACGACTCGAAGGGCTTGGGGGAGGAGGGGCGCCGGCTCCGAATATTGCTGCAATCTGGGGGGCGGCCCCGTCTCGTTTTACCCGCCCTGTCTCCCTTGGCGACCCTGCCCGCATCTGTGTCACCGTTAATTAGTTCGCCGACGGAACAGGCTCGGCCCCGCGCTAATCTGTTCGGCCTCTTTAGCTGTGTTTTTTTGTCTAGCCCACACGGCCTCTGAACTGCTGTATTTGTGCCATTTCATTGGGGCCTGAAATTCCAAGTGCTTGCCCACACAATGCTGCATGAATTATGGGCGACGTGCGTTTATTTAAAAAGAGGGCCCAGCTTTCTATTGTTACGGCAATGCGCGGCTTTGTGGGCTAATGGGAGATGTAAGGAAACAGGGCAATTTTTCTCCCACTGTCTCATCGATGCTGTTTCAACTTAGCCTTGTGCAACTGCCACAAAATAAGCGACCCTAGTAAAGTTTTGATACTTTTTTGTGAAACTGCGCAAATTCGATTTGAATTTTTACTCAGTTGAATGAAGTTTCCGCTCTAGGCAATGCGCTAGTCGTTTTTAATTTTCTTCGAATCGATACAGACGCATCAAGCTTTCGTATAGGACGATAAATAGTGTCAACGTCTTCCACCTAGTGTAATATAAGCGGCAGCGTTTTCTAATCTGTTTTTGTAAGCATTCATTGCTTTAACCTTGTTATGATTCCCACTTCTGGAAACTTCTGCCACGCTTTTTTAGTACTTTCCATTAATAGCGCCGGCTAAGCTCCCTATTCTCCTGAGTGTGTTGGTAAACCTTCTTTATCTGTGGTTTTTAAACTCATTTTTTTCTATTCTAATGTAAACTGGCTGCTATCCTTGTCTGTGCCTGCAATAACTAAAAACTTCTATACGTGCGTCTTAGATTGTACAGTAATTTTCCTTTCCTCATTGTACACAGGCTTACTGTCCGTTACTCTATGTACACTAGCTAAACGCCTTTTCCTCAATGTACACTGGCCAAACCTCCCCCTTCAACCATTGTCTTCATTAGTCTTGATGCAACAATCGAAAGCTTTTTTCCGCCCGCAAATTTGACCCGTGCAGATGTGTCTGGCCGTTATTCGCTGTCACAGCGAGCATAAAGGTAAATACTGACTATTGATAGCCCTGTCGGTACCCGCCTGTCTAAACAATTCGCTGCAAAAGGCGAGGGGACTTTCGGATGGAATGGGGAAATATCAAATGTAACTGATGCTTAGTTGCTAAGGTTCGAATGGGGATTAGGGACAGAAAGGCAGGCCTTTACGCTTTAGGATGTGGGAGGCGCTGCCAGACAGGATGAAAACAGTCACGTTTTAAGAATCAAGATAATGTTCTTAGTCAACTGCTGGGATTTTTTCACCTTTTTTTCACTTCTGCCTAACCCGCTCCTCCGGTAGGCCATATCTTCCGTGAAATCCCAAAAACTGATGTGTCTGTGCCCGGGAATAACCTTGCCAAGCGAACTCCGTTTTGCACGAGCAGGGCTTCTGAACTTGTCTGCGGCACTTTGTGGCTAAAAGCCGCCCAATAAATGACAGATCAGATGGGCCAGAGACCGATGCGGACTTTCAGGCAGGCACACCAAATCTGAACAAATCAGAATACATAAGCGCACTAGGTCAGTCACTATCGGCAGAAAATATAATGATACAAATATGGAATAAATGAAAAATCATCTCGCAGAGAAGAAAGGACAAGCAGACAAAGGACTGCCCTGGGCGGCATTGATAGATGGTTGTCTATCCAATATGCTAAGGAAAATTGTCATGCCAAGGCTTTGCGGGGCTGCAGTGAATGCTAATTGAGTTCCGGCATGGCTTGTGATTAATTGAGAAATCTTTACGAAGCCGCGTGTGCACTAAAATAGCCCTAAATGCACTTTTCTCCCTCAGTCTGATCGTGACTCCCTGACTTCGAATCGCTCATATTCTCGGATCCCTGTTTTTTTACCTCATTATTTGTGCCCATTTGCCCATTTTTAAAAAAAGTTTATTTTTTTACAGAAGTCTTTTCCTATAAAAGTTCTATTTTAGGAAGAACTTTTAGCTACGAGCGTAAAATATTGCTTTTTCTGGCCACGCTTCTAATCGCCTGTGCTGCAGGCTCTCAGGAAAAAACTTCCCTTAGCTTCATCTCCCGTGGTGAGATAATTGGGTTGGCGTGCTGAAGATTGTCTTGTAAGCGAGGGAAGAAGAGGAAGGCAAGACAGGATGGCCAAAGTCAGCAACTTTCAGGTGCCAAAGCAAACCGTGCGTGTTTTCGTCAAGAAATCTTTTGCTATTTTAACTGCAGCTGCCTGAATTTCTAATTGGACTTGCAAATTTCCATCGTTTGCTTGCAGAGTCCGCTCAACCAGCCGTTTTTACCTTCGCAGAGGCAATTATTTTGGCTTGCTAAATCTACTACATGTAGTGTTTTCTAAGTACTGCTTTGAAAACTGAATAAAAAAGAATTCTTGCATTCAAATATACATTGTACCGAGTACGACTAACAAGGATATAGCTTGTTGGGAAGGATAAGTTAAGTAATTTTAGCGGCTGACTGATAAGGGTTGCCGACTGATAGGGGTTGTTGACTGATAAGGGTTACCCACTGATAAGGGTTGCCCACTGATAAGGGTTGCCCACTGATAAGGGTTGCCCACTGATAAGGGTTGCCCACTGATAAGGGTTGTTGACTGATAGGGGTTGCCCACTGATAAGGGTTGCCCACTGATAAGGCTTGTTGACTGATAAGGGTTGCCCACTGATAAGGGTTGCCGACTGATAAGGGTTGCCGACTGATAAGGGTTGCCCACTGATAAGGGTTGCCGACTGATAAGGGTTGCCCACTGATAAGGGTTGCCCACTGATAAGGGTTGCCCACTGATAGGGGTTGCCCACTGATAAGGGTTGCCCACTGATAAGGGTTGCCCACTGATAAGGTTTGTTGACTGATAAGGCAAGAAACTGACGTAAATCGAGAAACTCTTTTTAAAATGCTCTACCAGAAGTTTATTTAATCTGTCGCCTGTAAAAGCGGATGAACATAGCAGAAGTTTTGCGCAAGCATTCTACAGATGAGGCGTCTTTTCACTGAGGTAAGCTAATCAGAAAACACGCACCAGGCGGCACACAGGTCTGAGCTACGGGTCGCTCGACCTGTCAATTCTCACCCCTGGCTCTCCTTCCCCAGTCGTCAATGCTCACTTGACGGAAATGTGCGCCCAGAGTGGCTGCATACTGCGAGGATCAAAGCCACAACAATAGACTAGGCAAGACAGTGGAAGAGCAATTTGCTAGGGCGACAATTGTGTGTCAACGGGCTTGACAGTGGCAATATTTGAGCAGTTGAGCGTCCGGGGTGTGGGACTCTAATCCCCCCTGCTAGCTGGCGAAATGCGTGACTCATGGGCTGGCGGACTGCAAAGGAGTTTTTTGGTCTAGCTCAGTCACTACCTACCGTAATGTAAGCCCTGAGGGGGAGTCGGTCAGTGGAGGAGGGCCTGGCAAGGTTGGCGCAGCGGGAGGGGTCATCCCGTTGACCGTTGCAGTCATCTGGCAAGGCTAATAAAGTTAATAAATAATCATTGGCTCCAGCCGGCGTCTGCCACTGAAAATCCGTTGGCTACAACAAAGGAATTTACTGTTATTGTCGGCATTAATTGCATTAGGGCGCCGCATCTATGAGAGATGAGTCACCGTTATTGGGGAAGCACCTGCCCAAGACTGTTACTGCTTGCTTCTTAATTATCTTCTTTTGCACGATTTTCTGGCTGCTTTTATGATTGCCTTACTAAAGAACTTCTTAAGAAATGGCAGAAAAAATGTGACTCGCTATAATTTGTAGCTAGGGGACATTTTTTGCCCTTAGCCAGGCCGCTTAAGCTTGCATTGCTTCAAGTGCAACCAGCTGAGATTGCATAACTATTTGAGCAGGGAAAATTAAAGGTGGGTAGCACATGTGTTTCGGCCCCTCTAGCCCGTGAGAAGGGAGCAGCTGTACACATATAGGACAATCTGAGTGCTAAACTCGATCTTTGCTTCATATTTTCATTGCCGGGCAAATTAAGGGGAAGCGAAAAACAAACTCAACAATAGAAAATTGTTAGAGTCGGATGGCGGTCCTGTCATCTCACTGTAGGCATAGCGGTGAGTTAGTCAGGCAGACAATCGAAGAGTAGCAGCTATATTGGGTAGGTCTATCGATGAGGAATGGAGACTGTTGGGAGTTGAGGGGGAGCCGGTCTCCATTCACTGCCCCGGCGACGCCAAGTCGCGCAAATTCATTCAGGCACATGGAAATGCTCCCCGGTCTAAAAATACAGGCTCTTTAGTACTCTCTCTCTCTGTTTTGGCAATTGTTCACCGGGCGATGAGTCATCTCGTTAGGTCTGCTGAGAGAGCGGTTTTTAGGTGCGATAAAGTGTGGGGAAGTATTTTTTTTCATTTTCTATTTGCTTTTAGTCTGTTCAAAAAAATATCGGACTGCATCACGCGCCACAGAAGAAGTTTCTAAAGGGAGAAGACCAAAATTTCTGGAATAAAACCACGCCAAATATTGGAGCTAGAAGCTAAATGCATCCAAAAAGTACTGCCGAACCTTTCTATTCAGTGGGCCTGAGTGAGAACCATTCTGGGCGCATTCTCCCCCATCGATTTCCTTCCTCCCTGCACTTGATGATGCCACTCAAAAATGTTGCGCATAGGGGAAAAACGCGGCCAGCAAGCATTGCTCCGGTAGCCGGGCTGGGGAATTGGAAACAGCTTGTTCACCGCGACTTAGCTGGGGAAGCTGGGGAAGAGAGCAGACACTGTCGCACCCCGCCGATCTCGGCTATGCTGCAACTCCTGAGGGAGAGATCCCGTGACAGGCCGAAGCTCATTGCCATTTTCCCGATAGTTAAGAGCATAGGGAAGAGAAATTGTTAGGAAAGAAGAAGAAGCTGGGCCAACTCCTTTACAGCAGCGCCTGTCCTGGGCTGAGCTCAGTGGCCGCCGCGTGATCCAGTTGGAATCTGGCTGCTGTATGATGACTATGGGGACTTACTGTATGAGACGCGTATAAGGGCAAAGCTCAGTACATTCATTTAATCTGGACAGACAGACAGACAGACGGACATACAGACAGACGGACAGAAAGACGGACAGACAGACAGACGGACAGACAGACAGACAGACAGACAGACAGACAGACAGACAAACAGACAGACAGACAGACAGACAGACAGACAGACAGACAGACAGACAAACAGACAGACACAGACAGACAGACAGACAGACAGACAGACAGACAGACAGACAGACAGACAGACAGACAGACAAACAGACAGACAGACAGACAGACAGACAGACAGACAGACACAAAGACACCAAGACAGACAGACAGACAGACAGACAGACAGACAGACAGACAGACAGACAAACAGACAGACATACAGACAGACAGACAGACAGTCAGGCAGAGGCAAGCCTGAAAATGGACGCATGCAAATGAAAATGTATTTGATTAATTGATTGATTAATATTCATCCATTGCCTCGTTTCGAATACCCCTTCGCAAGGGTTCGCTTTAACTCGAGCCTAGCGCGGCCTCTTTCAAACTCACCCGGCCAGTCCAGCCCAGCTCTCCAGCATCGATAAACTCCTCCATTTCCCCTCATCGCCCTTCCCTAAATTCCCGCGGCCCAGCCTGAAACGACAAAAGTGCAAATCAGGATGCAGCCCTGCTTATTTTCCAGCATCATCTGAAACAAACGCTCAGCGAGCATTCCGTCACCGAGTCGGATTAGCAAATACGAGCTCGGATAAGCAATCGGTGCCGGCTGCAGTGTGGCGGCCCCGTCAGCTGGCTAGTCGGCCAATACATTTTTTTTGGCTTTCGATCTGCTTCTCGTAATCAAACAAAGTCTTCTTGTGGATCGAAAATTCGTTATTTATTTTCAGTTGCCGCGGGCCGCCCATCTGCGTAGGATTTGTGTACTTTTCTCAGTGTCTCTGGAAGAATTGAGTTTCTCTGAAGGGTTTGCCATCAGTGTTTCATTGAAAACTTTATATGTTACTATGGCAACAGCAATTGACAGTGTAAAAGAGTTTGCATAAGAAAGCGCATTGAAAGCCCAAACGAAGTTGTCTTAAAGAAACGCGCAAGTATCGTTTTATGGTTCTAAGGGACAGATTTTTAGAAATTCAAGGATAGCCTTGTTTGACTTAAGCTGACAGAAATAGTAGGCTATATTTTACATGGAGCTACCTTTCTCTCTTTCGAGTTATTTTGAGATTTGAGCCTTTCGGTTATAGCGCTTCTGAGCATTTTTAGTATGTACTTGAGTAGTATCTTTTTTTCAACAGACTAAGCACCAGGTACGCATTCGCGATATTTTTTCTGAGCACGTGTATTTTAGCTTTGAGATTGGTTGCACTAAATAATTAATTAACAATCACGTGGTCGCCTGGCTTGAATGAAGGAAATGGATTTTTCCCTGTGTCTCTGGGCAATGCGGATTGAAGTGCGTATTTGGGCTTGAGCAGGTAAAATACGAGATTTCGCGTAGTGTGGCGGAAGCTTAACGCATGGCTGCCCGATTCTGTTCGATTGCGTGACAGACCGATCGGATTGGACACAGCCGAGACCGGACGCAATCGATTTCGCTGCTTTATCAATCGGTTAGGCCCAATTTACGTACCAAGACGGGCCGCTTAGCCCGGACAATTGCTTGGCTGAGCAGACACGAATCGGCAATCAAGGATTTAAGCCGTGAGGGGATTAAGAAAGTTCTGGAGTGCCTCGATCCAGGATAAGACGTCGAGCAAGTGAAACCCTGCAGGGGGGAGCAATTTTAGCTGCGATGTCGAGTGGCGGTTTCGCGCTACAGACAGTTCAGCCAGCCAGGAGTTGGGGATCCGAGGAAATTTGGTCCGAATGTCGGTTGCGTAACGGCAATTTCTGCTTGTGCAGGGCACGAAAACTTAGGCTCGTCTCATTTCCTGGTCTGAAAGAGACGCATTTGCCAAAAAATTAGACTGCTGCGAAGCAGAAGTGTCATTTTGCCTTCCCCCTTTTTCCCGAATTCCCAAGGGGGAAGCCAGCAAGGGTGAGAGGGCAAATTTCTGAGACGAAAAGAAAACTAAAGAGGTCAAGGCTAATTTCGGATTTTTCCACCATCGGGTCATAAATTTGTTGACGGGGCAATTTCTGTCCACTTTTCCCTATTTATCCCAGAGCTGATGCGCCGGGGCACTCAATAATCGCATCCACTCTGATCTCTGCGGACTCAACCTTGATTGCCGAGCTGGCTGACCCCCTCGACCAGAGAAGCGTGCCCGGCATATTTTCACGCCTGAGCGAGCTCGGGACTGATTGCTATCTGCAGCAGGGACTGCTCAATGCTCACAAACGCCATCAATAACTTTTTCCTCTGAGAAATGGCTACGCATAGTTTTTAGACGAACTAAAAAAGTACTTTATTAGTCTCAGCTCTCTGCGGCATCAACAAAAAGGAGTTGTAATGGTTAGGCAAAAAGCGTCACGCAGGCTGTCTCCACTCAGGTTGTTCGTGTGTCGCAAAGAACAAGTACTCTGAGAGAGCGCTGCGATTTTAGTTGGCCTGCAGTAGCTGTAAGACACGCAAAAGCACTTAAAATAATATTTCTGATTTATGGTGAACTTTTTTCACTTTGCTCCAAAGCTCGCTTATTTTACGATGCATGCTGTTAGACAGGGCCAAGGATAAAGAGTTGTTTTCTATCTGCTGTTGTGCAAAAATAATTTCCGAATATGGCACTCAAAAAACATCAGGACCGGAGTACGTTTTCATGCATTCGAGTAGTACTAAAATGATTAGGATTTACTTAGTGCGTCTGGGAGTTGTTTGGTGCGTCTGAGAGTTGTTTGGTTGCGTCTGGGAGTTGTTTGGTGCGTCTGGGAGTTGCTTGGTGCGTCTGGGAGTTGTTTGATGCGTCTGGGAGTTGTTTGCGGCGTTTGGGAGTTGTTTGGTAAGTCTGGGAGTTGTTTGGTGCGTCTGGGAGTTGTTTGGTGCGTCTGGGAGTTGTTTGCGGCGTTTGGGAGTTGTTTGGTAAGTCTGGGAGTTGTTTGGTAAGTCTGGGAGTTGTTTGCGATGTTTGGGAGTTGTTTGGTGGGTCTGGGAGTTGTTTGGTAAGTCTGGGAGTTGTTTGGTAAGTCTGGGAGTTGTTTGCGGTGTTTGGGAGTTGTTTGGTGGGTCTGGGAGTTGTTTGGTGAGTCTGGGAGTTGTTTGGTGAGTCTTGGGGTTGTTTGCGGTGTTTGGAAGTTTATTGGTGCGTCTGGGAGTTGTTTGGTAAGTCTGGGAGTTGTTTGCGATGTTTGGGAGTTGTTTGGTGGGTCTGGGAGTTGTTTGGTAAGTCTGGGAGTTGTTTGGTAAGTCTGGGAGTTGTTTGCGGTGTTTGGGAGTTGTTTGGTGGGTCTGGGAGTTGTTTGGTGAGTCTGGGAGTTGTTTGGTGAGTCTTGGGGTTGTTTGCGGTGTTTGGAAGTTTATTGGTGCGTCTGGGAGTTGTTTGGTGAGTCTGGGAGTTGTTTGGTGGGTCTGAGAGTTGTTCTTTGGGTCTGGGAGTTGTTTGGTGGGTCTGGGAGTTGTTTGGTGCGTCTGGGAGTTGTTTGGTGAGTCTGGGAGTTTTTTGCGGTTTTTGGGAGTTTTCGTGCGTCGTTAGGAGTTGGTAACAGCGTTTACGAGCATATTTCAATACTTTAATGTCCCAAGGGAACGGGAGAAAAAGCTTTGAGACATTGAGCCAACTCGAAGCAAACTAGGTTGATGGTTGTCCTAACGTGAATTTGTGGCGCACTTCCTGCCCAGTCAAATTTTTATTCGTGTCTTTGGCCAGCTTCCCTTTCGCTAATTGGAAACGCAAAGCCAAGTCACCTGCTGCAGAGAATCAAATTACCCAAGAAAATTGGCACTTTAGGACGCGGGCCAGCTTTTATGCGTGCCGAAATGAAGGTTTGGAGAAGACAAAATTGGGGTGGTGCAGCTGTTGCGCGGTTTTATTTTAGTCTAATTACTGCATGGCTCATTGCCAGGTCCGTTTTTCAGGGTGTCAGAACTAAAAGTGCAAGTCGCTTCCTGTGTCAAGCACATGCACGAGATCTGAATGCGTATTTTAAGTGATCCTGCATAGTTGGAAAAAAAGATATCGAATAATTATACTACTGGCAGACAGTAGTCAAAATAAAAATAAGCGTAAAACATTAAATATTGTTTAATTAGACACAGCTGCTACAACTAAAAAATCAGACGCCTTTGGTTGTTCTGAAGGAACACTCTTGATCCGAACGCAAGAACGAACGAACGCCAGGGGCCTTGTGAGGCCAGAGCTTCGAGGGCCTTTAGGTTTATTGCTTTGAGCCCATAGAGAGTCGTTACACTAGTCAAGGCAAGAGTCATAACTACCCCTCCAAAGTTAAACAAAGTTAACAGGGTCCCACCATGGATGATGGAATACAATGGATAGTTTATCTAATAGCTATATTTCTGTGGCCAAAAAGCGCGGGACCCCCCCCCCCCTAGGTATTCGATTGGCTGGTGAGAGCTGATACACCATGGTACCAAAGAGAATTTTGGTGAGTTCCTGCAGATCACAGTCGGCAACTTCCAAGCTTCTTTTCCAGTCTCGCGTTGTTATGTTGTCATCGGCAACGTAATTTCTCACAATGACGACGAAGACTACGAGATTCCGGTCACCATTCAGGTCAAGCGGCTTCCACCATACAGTCATTTTGACTGTGCCTGGTAGATTGATACATGTAATAGTTTCAGGTTATGCAACCATCGAGTGTCAATTTTGAAGCAGCGTTTGTCAAAATTGAGTCAGAGTTGAGAGCCAAACTAGTGAAAGATAGATTGCTCGCGCATTCATGGACTTGTAAAAGGGATGCTTTAAACATTGCTTCATTCTAGAGCCATTCATTTTTCCATAGCTGAAACTTGTGCAAACATAAGCAGGCTAAGCCAGGCTTTAAGAGGTTCATTTTGAGACGAAAAAAAAATTTAAAATAAGCCCAAAATAAAACAATGTCAGAACTGAAACACACTTAGTTAATAATAGCCAATTACAGCCCCCTTTAAGGGGCCCCCTCGTGATTCCAATCTAAAGTTTTTTCATCCGGAGTAATCCCACCAAATTGTATTTGATCCTACAGGATCCATGTGCTGATTGCTACGAATGTTCGATTGCGAATTGATGGAGCAAGCGCCTCTATCCGAGCGAACGTGTCGCACTTGGGACGAGATTGAAGTTGAGTCATAGGTCTAGATTATAGCTATAGTGCCATGTTACACATTAGTTCTATGTTTACGTAGAAAGCGCCGCCTGACCACCTGGTAACAGAGTGGCTGCAATTCCTGATAATGCAACGGCCAGGGCCACTTAGCTGCGGCTCCGGACGAATGCAAGCAGAAGTTGCAGCAAATAGGTTTTCCCTGAGCCAGCTGGAACGTCCAGGAAGTGCAGGCCACCACAGTTGGCAATCAGATCCGCAGTGGCAGACTCGTAGACGGCTCTCTGCTCATCAGTCAGCGTTAGTAGGAGGAGGAGGCGGATGAAAAACAAATCCCCTCCTCTGGGGCTCACCGTGTACATCCGAGAGATGTTTTTGTTTCGCTTCACTCCAGGTTAGCCTTCGACTTGGTCGCTGTGGTATCCTCAGACTGACAGAACGTTTCATTTCCCAGTGTTTGTACCATAGAGTATCTTATTCATTGCACCTTTTTCCATTTCCATGCGGCAATCTGACTCTCTGGGCCGTATGCACAAAGCTCTGTCTAGGGTAGTCCGGTCTTGAAATGCAAGCCCAGACTTGGATTTGGTATGCAGAAACACCGAACTAGTTCAGTCTACCATAGACCAAACTACCATACTCCGGTCTAGCCTAGCTTCGTCTTGATTTGGTAGGCACAACTGTTTAGTCTAGCTAGTCTGGACTAGCAAATAACCTAGCCTACTGTGAAGCAGGCTAGGTACGAGTTGTAATGAAAGTTTTGTTTGCTATTGAACTGATTCAGCAGGATCTTCGTCAACAGCGCGTCATTCGGGATCGCCTGGAGCCACTATTTGGATTTTCAGACGTTGAAATAAAAAGACTGTTTCGTTTCGACCGGAGATCTCTGGTTACTTTATTGGATTTGGTTGAGGCGGACCTCGAGAGGCCAACGATGAGGAACAAGAGCTTGACTCCAATGCTGCAGCTGTGCTTGACTCTCTCGCATCTGGGTACAGGCTGCTTTCAACAGAACCTGTCGGCATTTGGTGGCATCCATCAGAGCACGATAGAAGAAAACTTTCGTAGCCCTGTGCCATATTTTATTGGGTCTTTAAAAAGGATTTTTTTATAAAAAGAAACAAACTTTTAAAACAAGTCACTAGTGCATCTCACTTTAACTAAATGGTATGGTTTTGGCCATAGACCTCGGGGAATCCCTCTCAAAATTGACCTTGAACTTGAGTTCGGTCTAGCCTAGTTTAAACTAGCCTAGACTAATCGGGGTAGACGAGTCTAGCTTTTATGCATACCGATTTCAACACTCTAGACCGAACTACCCAGTCCGGACTAGCTAGTCTAGACTAGGCTTTTGCATACGGCCCTAACAAGACATCTATGGCCTATTTTGATTCCAACCGATAAAGAATTGCGTTCAAGCCCATAGAATATGCGAGTACAGTTGCTTTCGCATCAAGTCGGCTCGTCAATAAGTGGCAAACAGAAATCTCCCCATCGTTTTTTTTACATTTTAGAATCGAATTGCTACAACTAAATATACGGAATTCAATGCCAATAGAAATTTTTTACTATAGTGTACTTCTGACATGGCTAAATTACGGAGTCAGTTGCAGCAGTGCATGGAGCTGCATGGTCAATGGCAAACAATTTACGACCGTGCAAGAAGTGTCCGCGCATAGTAGCATGCTAAGTACAGCCAACCCAACAAGCTGCAGCAATGCAGCAGGAAGTACGGCAAACACATGTTTCGCCATCTATACAACACCCGGTATGATGGTAAGCAGCAAAGATTTTGTCACTTAGAGCGTGAAGACGATTGAAATGTAAAGAAAATTTTCTTTTTTTTAAATCGCACCGCAGGAAATTTTAAAAGCTTGCGGCAGCTGCGAGGATTTTAAAAAGAACAATCCGAACGTACAAGCACAATGCTTCGAATGTTCTATATCTGGCCCCTCTGGCACGCAATCTTGCTTGCCAAACCTTGCGCTCCCGGATTTAACAAAGACGCCAAAATGCCCGTATTTTAACTTGATAAAAGGCCAGGCCAGCAATTCAATGGTCTACTGTATCGGGCAAAGCTCTACATGCTCTCAATTGGAGTACAAAGACAACAATAACCAAGTAAGTCAACTAAACCGAAATAATACGTTTCGATAAAAAAGACAACAATAGACTGCGGACTGCGTTGATGACAAATTCATCCAGAGGGAAAGACTTTATTTATTGCCCCTTGATCAAGCCTTTTAACAACCCTGAAATCTGCTCCTTACCAGGCCTTCTCGATTTTTTTGCGATTCTATACTTATTTAGCGCCTCCATCCATTAACAAAAATTAAAATTAAAAAAGCAGATTTTTTGGCTGTGGATACAGCTGCTCAGTCCTGATGGGCTGGAGGGTCCGCAACACCCACCCTAAATTTACCCAGCTCAAACTGGTACCCGATCTCAGCTGGGTGGAGTGAAGCAATGCGTCAGGGATTAACTGCCTTGCTCAAGGGCACGAATTATTATCTCTTAGAGCCGGGGCTCGAACCCACAACCTTCCGGTCATAGTGCAGATGCCCTTGACGCTGAGCTACAACTCTGGCTACAACTATAAATAATATAGTATAGTAGATTATATTGATCCAGCAAATAACAAAAACTTTTTTTGCAGTTAATGGTTTGGGCTGGTTGCGAAGCAGACTGCAGTAAAGTTCAGCAGCTACTTCTAGGAAAAGGTTTCAAGATTCTGCTCTCTTCATGCCCGCTGGGTACTAACAACGGCGCCCAGGCTCGAGTTAATGCTGTCGCGAATTTGCGCCAATTAAATTTTAAATTCATTAAAAATTGTTGTGGGTGAGCCATCAGTGCTTGTGCACTAATTTTTTATAGGCAGAGTAAAGTGTTTTTTTTCAAAGTATAGTGAGTTCCTCCCCGGCCAATTGATTATTATTATTATGCGAGCGACCATGTCCTGCGTGGCTGCAAAGATCTCACCCACCCCAACGCTGCGCCTCCACTTTCAAGCAAACCCCCCTCCCCCTTGCGTGTCTAGGCCTGCGCGCCTAAACCCTTGCGTGTAGCATTGCGTGTAAGTCCAGTCCACCGTCTTCTCCCTGTCGCGCCGTGATTGGCTGAGGCTTATGTAGAGTGGTTGGCTGGTTGGGTGTGCCCGCTGGTCCAGCCCTATTTTCGCGATTTTCTCGCTCCTAAGCCGTTGCGTCATCACCCGCAAGTCTGCCCCTTCCCCTGTTGTTCATCTACATATTCAGACCCCCTGCGCGCTCCATTTCTCCTCCGCGCTTGTGGATCCAGCCCGCCTACCTGTCCCGGCCACTTATCTGACTAGTCACTCTACCCTGCGTTCTACGCGATTATTTGCCTACTATTCGCTCTCCCCTGCGTTCTACGGGATTATTTGCCTACTATTCGCTCTACCCCTGCGTTCTACGGGATTATTTGCCTACTATTCGCTCTACCCCTGCGTTCTACGGGATTATTTGCCTACTATTCGCTCTACCCCTGCGTTCTACACTATTATTCACCCTGCGACTGCGACCTTGCGCCCGCTGCCCGCTGCCGACGAATATACGGGTGATTGTTCCGATCCGCGCCAAGTAAGCTGTTCGTTAGTTCTTTCTGGGTAGACCGCGTTGGGCCTAGGCGGGATAGGAGCGTCGTATGCCCGTCCCACCCCCAACCAGCTGAGCGTCGTACGCGGGCTGGGGATAGCTGAAGCTGCCCGACCCCGACCGACTCCGCGTCGTACGCGAGAAGGTGACGGACTCCAGCAGTTGGGGTCAGTGCCCGACCCGGAGGGAAGTACCGGATCATTCCCCCGCGCTCACCACAAAATGCTAAATCTGATCTGCACTCAACACAAGGACATCAATACAAAGGCAAGCTATTGGTCCCGCAATTAAAAGCAGTGCTACTGGACATGTTTCTCCTGAGTGCGACGAACAGGCGAAAACCAAATATGACGTAGTTTTCCTGCAGGCCGGTCGAGAGATGAGCTTTACGAGCGTAGTTTAAGATTTCCAACAGCAGAGTATCAGATCTTTTGTTGCTGCTGCATCGCATGCTGGCGTAAGTTGTTTGTTTCAGAGCCTGAATTTTAGATTCGGCGATTGCGTTGATCAAAGTTAGAATATAGTTTGAGTGGAGCTTGGCCAAAAATGGCGATAAAATGCAACATTCGTGTGCCGCATACACTTCAAACTATAGCTGTTAAAACAAAGAGGATGCTGCCTTTGGCAGGCTCACTGACTGCCAAATCTTCCACTCAGCCCAGCCGTTCAATTTCACAAAGCCGTGGAAATCCGATGCGCCAACGGCGAGAAGTGCCAGCGCTCCGAGTACATCGACGCCAAGAAAACTGTAAACCTTCAGCTTGAACATGTAAAATTTTCCAGGTGCCCCAGGCCAATTTGACTCGGGTATTCGTGTCGGACATGAACGGTATTCGTGTGGGACAGCACAGACAGACAGCAAAAACTAAAAGAACAACATATCTGCTTTTCGCTCCACTTTTTCATCTTTGCCCTGCAGCCAACATTTTACTTTCATACCCTGGAGCTATCCCTCACTACTTCATCAAGCCTTTTGAAATGGTGGAGCAGAGAGAAGTTGTTGTGGACTTTTTCAAAGCCAGTCAGACACTTGTGGGTGTCTGGCACTGTGTTGGACACTTTGTTGTTCGGAGGCACACTCACACTCGCCGAATTTCGCTTCCGTCACAGAAATCAATTGTACTGGGAAAACGTTCCGGAGCTCTGAGTATCTGGATGGCAGCAAGGTTAAGTTACCACTGCTGAGGACACCGCCACCTGAAGTGCAACCAATCGTGTATATAACAATCAGATCGATGATTCAGCTCTCGGAGAACTTACAGCAGTCTAGTTTTCGTGCGTTGAAGTGACTTTCGACACGCCGAATTTACGAGGTTGCCACAAGGGGCTGAATGTTAGCCCAATATATATGTCAAAAGTTTCAAAAGTTATACATGTAGTTGCTGGGCTGCGGAACATGTTGCAGCCCATGTTGGATATGTTGACGACCTACTGCTTACGGCAAGCACATTCGAAGAAATGCATAAAGCTTCAAAAGAATTGTTCAAGCGACTCCGCAGTTTAAAGGCCTAAACCGTCAGCAAAAAAGTCAGCGCTCGACAAAGTCAAAGTGCCGCGTGTTTGCTTTGTGCTGAGCAAATCAGTAATAGCGATGCAGCAGTGTTGGCGCACAGGGATAATTGAACTTCCCACGCCAAAGAAATGAGGAGCCAAAAAGTTTTTTAGGCCACATTTTACCGAAGACATTTGAAACATTTCAGCATGGCATCGATGGGAAACTTGAGCGCAAAAAGTCGCTGCCGGAAAAATTCACACGGATAGAACAATATTAAGACACGTTTGACAAAGTGAAAAGGTTTCTACACGAAGATGTTTTAGCTTTTCCTCACGTCACAAAATAATACAGACTCATTGGAGATGCTTCCGATGTAGCCTTGGGAGCAGTGTTGATTCAGAAAGACGACAAGTGGAGATGCAGAGTCTCTTCCTATTATTAAAAAACGTTGCAAGCCGCAGAAGCAAGGTACTCAGTCACTGAAAGAGATTTCCTAGCAGTAGTGTCAGCAGTGAAATTCTTCCACTGATTGTTCTTTCGAGCAAGATTTATCGTGCAACTCGACCATAAACCCCTGTTGATAATTATTAAGGATCGAGCTATCATGGAAAAGAATTGGAGGGTGACAAGATCAGTGTTGTTTCCGCCGGAATATCAAATGAGAATAATCTATTGCCCAGGAGGCTCAACCAATCATGCAGTCGCTGATTACTTGAGCCACTTAACTCCAGAATATGCCGCGAACATAAAATAAACCTAAATCACTACGTTCCACTAACCGACAGAATTCAACAAGAATAAGGAAAATATTAATTTCTTAAAATGATCGTT